>SRMA01024530.1:0-47209 GCA_007224835.1 Danionella cerebrum
AAGGAGCTTTTTCAAAATAAAGAAATATCAGAAAAACAAGCTAATAATTTTAATTGAAACAAAATAATTGTCACAGTCTTGGTCTCTCTCTTTCTACAGCTGCTGGTAATTTATTTCTGCTCTGTCGCAATTAAAGTATGCGCTCAGATTGTGCACTTTTTCAGACAATGGTGCGCCTCACGCTGAAATATTAATCTAATTGTCGGGATTCTCATTGTTTCTCAATCAATAAGAGGATTCCTCCCGACTGTTTCTCTTTGAGAAGAGAAACATTGCTTTGCTTTGAGACGATGTTGTGAAAAGCGCTATACAAATGAATGAACTTGAACTTTCCAACGCAGTAGCAGTTTTAGGAACGGGCAGCACCTAAAGCCCTGGGACCTGTCCAAGGCACAAAATCAGTCATTGGAGAAAAAAAAGTTTCACTGTTTCATCACCACGTGCCTTTTTATTTATTTGACTTGTTTCCCTTTTCCTTTAACATTAAACAACTGTCTGTATTATTAAGCTCCTCATATGTTACCTTCATATGTTTCTGTTTTATTTTATTCATTGTTGTTCATTATGTGACGTAGATAAACAATAATATTTGTTTTAGTAAAATAATTCGATATTTCCATTTTATGGGAGTTCTGCAAATAGTTGGATTCTCTTGCATCCCGCAATGAGAACTGTACCGCCTGCACCTGCGTCCACTCAATACATAATATTATAAATACAGAGAAAGAGATCAATATCTCTATAAGGCTGTATTGGTCACTAACAATTACGTTTAAATGGAGGTGAATGTGTAACTGCGCAATCAACTCCTCAAGGTGCTTCACAGTGGCTCCGAACTTATACTCCACTTGACAAAAAGTTAAGTTATGATTTTCTGTGCCATTCTCTCGAATACCTCTTCTGGCCTTTCAACCATTTGGGAACCACTGCTATACACTATAAATCACTGGAAATGTGACAAAAACATGACAGCATTTTTACCACCAAATATTATCCAATGATGACCTCTCTGCCATTTACATTTCTTTCACTTAGTTTTGCACGTCTACATTTTTATCTTTTCTCCTTCCACTTCTTACATCTTCCTGATCCTGACATCTGTCCCCCTAAGCACCGCAGCATCTTGAATTTAGCTTATTTTGCTGTCCAGCTCAGTCGTCTTTGCTCATCCAATATTTCTACTTGTGTCGTTGATTGGACCCGCAAACAAAGCGTATAGTATCAGTGCGATGTTGCCAGTAGAGATCTGAAACGTCACCCATAGTGAAGTGTTCATGTGAAATGTAGAATGAAGAGGATAAACGACCCAGAGCATCTCTAACATGACTTGCATGATTGGCTCATGCCATCTCTGGCCAACTGGTGGGTAAATATTTATCAGTACCCGGTAAAATGATATTAAACCAGCATTTGGCGGGTCGGCGGGTGTTAATTTCGGATCCCTGGTTGTGAAAGTTATCAGCAAGTCATCTGCATGGGTAGGGTCTTAGTTTTTTTTCTATGTGCCTCTCCATTTAAATAACACTTGCAGTTTTTTTTTTTTAGGTATAATTTAAGAGAGGTATCTTGTACCAAATTAGTCCTTCGATATCTACTAAATTTATTATATTGATAGAATTAATTGCAATTTGTTGCCTTTTTGTGTGAATAAGGACACACTTATGAATTTTAGAAGAAAAGATTTGATCTCTTTGAATCTCTTTTATAATTACTTTTTGTGTCTTTCCCTCCTGGTTCAAGGTGTCAATGGTGGTCTTTTGGAGCAACAGTTGTCCCTATGGTTGTGTAGCCTACAGAACTAGACTGAGAGAACACGTAAAGGCCTCTGCAGGTGTTTCGAGTTAATTATCTGATTAGAGCGTGGCACCAGGTGTCTTCAATATGGAACTTTTTTTTATAATAATCACATTTTCTGAGATACTGAATTCTGGGTTTTCATTAGTTGTCAGTTATAATAATAAAAATGAGAAGAAATAAACACTTGACAATGGTCTGTGTGAAATCGATACATACATTATACAAGGTTCAGTTTTTAAATGAAATCACTGAAATAAAAACACCTTTAAATGATAATCTAATTATGTGACAGGCACGTGTAAAGCACTACCATTACCAGTTTCAGCAAAATTAAACCACCGTTTAAAATGCTAAACTGTGCAAAGTTCCCAAGATGCATTAAAATTCCTTTGTGATTTCCCCTGACTTTTTATTTGTCTATAATTTGAGTCTTTTTAAAGCATCATTTTAACACATAACTGTTGGTAGATGCCGAGGAATGTGCAGCGAGGCTGATTGCTCTTGAAAGTGCTCCCATCTGGAGCTCTCTGACAGATGATGGAGCGTCCTAGAGCAGCCGGGGCCTGAAAACTCCCCTCGCTCATCAGGATAATGAGGACCATCATTTGTGAACTCATGCTGTGGCTTATGGCTGCCACCGGGGCTCTCAAGTGATTTCTGCTACAAGAACGTCCACACAGCTCATTACTTTGAATATGTCTGCATATATAGCGCAGCCAGGCGCAAGTGTGTCTCTGGGTATTGAGGCTGAATAAGTAGAGAGCAATCACGTTTGCTTCACCAGGGGCAAAATGCTGTGTCATTCAGCAAAAAAAAAGCTTTCTATTCTGTATATCTAAGGGGATCTTTAATCCAGTCGCAAGAATAAAGAATCCACCATTATAAAATGTTCCATAATTTGTCACTCAACCTCATTTTTACCAACCTTAAGAAAGAGATTATAAAATTAAGTGCAGTACATATAAAGTGAAAGAAAACACTTGACCACTTCTTGCCGTTTGAGGCATTTGAAAAAACTACACAACTGGAAGAAGATTGAAGGCTTAGAAGGAATTGTTAAATGAGAGGGTGGACTCAGCTTCCTACAATACCGTGGACAATCACATGGTAACCATAGACGCAGAGGGTCAACAATAGGTTTCTAATAGAGCATTCAGAGGCTCACACTGCTGGTAGTCAACTATGGAAGTGTGTCAACATGAGGTAATCATTATTTGGAAAAGGATGCAAGAACATGCTGAACATGAGGAATGAAAGATGGTAGAAAGTTTAAGATTTAACATAATGTGTAATAATTTGACAAATAATACTGCTTAAAACCCACGTGTGTAATGCCAAGCCAGCAGAGGGAGCCATCGCCGGAGTACTAACTCAGTACCCTTCTGCTGCTTCTCTGGTGACTTCCTGTTTGGTAGCATATAAGCTCTGAACATGTGCTTGGTCTTTTCGAAGTATTGCCAGTTTACCTGCCTTACCGAGCGTTATTCTATTACCCTTCTGATAGCCTGTCTGTGTATCACTCTGCCTTGTTCTCTGACCACTGTCTTTTGGATTATCCCTGGATTTGTTTGCCTGTTTGGACTGCTTCACGGATATTACGTTTATGCCTGTTATACCGACTACGCATCTGGATTACCCTTGGAACGGTCTGCCTGTTTGCATTACGTTTATTCAACCATTGTCTGTTTATTGTGACTGTCTGTAATAAACCTCTGCACATGGATTCTGACACCGTCTCAGCATCCTTGTTACAACGTGAAGGGAGTAAAATAATAAATGCCACATAATCACGTAGTTCGAACTTGACTGCAAAAGTAAAGTGGCGCTAGCTGATTTCGATATGATAAAAATGATCAAAAATGCCAAATGTCAAAGCTTAATATATAACGTGCAACACAGCAACCAAAGGGCTGCTCAGCATGATATACAAACACACAATAAATAAAAAAAGAACACAATACAAAGATTCTTCAACAATCCAATCAGAAATCAAATACTAGGCTAAGATTAGCCAAAAACCTGGTGCCCTATCAAACAATGCAAGTGCACTTCACGCACTGAATCCTGGACAGGCCTGAGTCCTACCTCATTGCTGGATCCTTTGACAGGAGGGGTGAGGTGTCCAAGACTCAGCAGCTGCTCATAGGACTTCTGCAAGGTTCTATTATTGGCCCTCTTCTCTTTTAACCTATAGCACTTCCCTGGGTCATACCATCCACAAACTTGGCTTTTACCATTTTACCATTCCGCCTGATCTTTCGTCCTGATGACTTTACGGCTACAACCTGCATAGCAGTCTGTCTGAATGGCATTTGAATATAGGCTCCTCGCCTACAGCTAAAAGATGGAGCTGTTGTTATTCCTGCGGATCTTATTGTCTTACAGCTGATTTCACCATACAAATGGAGACCTCAACTTCCTCTCTGCCTAAGGCCATGTCCACACGTACCCGTGTTTTTTTTTAAACACAGTGAAAAAACCCTGCATTCATGTGTCCATTAAAAAAACACATACCCACGCACACTCAAACACCCCTGAAATGCTGTAATGTCTACCAAGCCAATAGGTGGCAGTCGATCCATAGCATTTTTCATGGCAAATTATTATTAAACACTGTGTGAGCAAAAACACGTCTCTTTGGGATACACGTCAAATGGGAAACATGTGCATGCAATCCTGTACATGCTGGAAGCCACAATAGCTGAATAAACAGCAAAATAGTCATCGCTTTGGCTGCAATTACTCTGACAGCAGGGTACCTGGTTTTGCTGTTAGATGTGGACAAAAACCTTAATCACGCCAAAAATACCCATTTTCAAAGTAACAGGGTACGAGTAGACAGTGCCTAAAGGTCTTTGCACACTGAAGACACATTCGTGGTGTATTTATGCAAAATAAAATTTGGAAGAGTTTTAGGTAAAATTCACAAAAAAATGCAAAAGTAAAAGGCGTCTTCAAGCTGTGATGATGAATTTCCGATAAAAAAAAAATCTGATTTTGAGTGCGCAGAGAGGAAGGATAATTTAACCTCCTTATGAAAGAGCTACGGAAATATCCTGAAAAATGGTTTATTTCAGGACGTCGGTCCATTAGTTTGATACCCTGCTGGCAGTTTTGGAAACACATGATAATAATAGCATGAGAAGCTGCACTTTGTTTATCATATAAAGCTTTGTGTTGTGATATATATCTGGTCTGAAACCAATGACGTTTGCCTAACTTTGGGACCACCAAAGGTCCCAAACAAATTTAACCCAATTCCGATTTTTCAGATGCAGTTATAGACACAATGTGAACTCAGTGTGCAAAGACTTTGTTTGAAACTATGGAGTGATCTTCTATGAGCAACTGACCTTTCTAGAAAGAGCACATCACTGAGACAGCTCGATCATGAAGTGTTTCTCTGTTTGATATCAGAAAGATCAGGCACTTCCCAACAGATCATTCAACTCAACTTCTTCTTCAGGCTCTGGTTATATCTAGAGTATTGCAACCCTCTCTGTGCTGAAATTCCGCTACAGACCTCTACAAATGATTCAGAACTCCACCTCTTGACTATTTTCAGCTAAGTTAAGTTTAAAACACACATACAGATACACAAGCACAGAACAGTCCCAGGATCTCTACCTTCACAAGCTCTTTGAATGCTACATCGCCACCAGAAGCCTTTATTCAGAAAAAAAAATACATTGACCCTTGGTTTTATATCAGTGAAGCAGTGAATCTATCACTAGATATTTCTTTTTTGCTATTTCTGGTTCGTGGAATCATCTTCTGGTCACTGTTCGAAAAACAAAGACTGTCTCGAGTGTTCTGAAAAAAACAACTAAAAGTCTTCTTTAAAAAAAAACAAAAAAATAACTTTCCCATTAGGACTTAATTGTGACTGGCAGTTGCTGGACCCTTTCACTGAGCACTTATTATGATTAACACAACCTTTGCTACAAAATGCTTGTTGTGTTTTGCTCCCGATCAGCAAGTTTGCTTTGGAAAATAACATCTGCTAAATGCATAAATGTCAAAACATTTTTAAAAGTATTTATATAAAGAGTTGTTCCAAACTTTCTTGTCATACAAACATAAAAAAAAATCCAGATTTAGTATTCAAGGCTTTATTTTTAAATTAGTTTATCAGCAAAACACCAGTGGTAGACAATGTACACAAACCAAGTACTTGAGTTATAAGAGATACACAAGGTTAAATATTACTCCAATAAAAGTAAAAGTGCTTTCTTCAGAATTTTACTTGAGGAAAAGAACAAAAGTATTATTTCACCTTTAAATGTACTTAAGTATCCAAAGTACTATGATTTATTATGGCTATACCATTAACATTTTTGTCAAAACTCTGGCTTAAACAATATGTGAAAAGACTTTGTCTCTTATGAAGTAGATACTTATTTAAATGACAATGAGCTCAAAACCTTGAATCTAAATTTCCTTTAGAACCCACATAAAGATATTGGACTCACTGCTTTGAAGGACTTCACATCCTGAAGTCTCTCCTTTCTCCACTAATATTTTTTGCTGGTTATTCCACTAATATTCCATTTGTCCACTAATATTTTTTGATGGTTTTTACATTTAGCCTTTTGCAAAAACCACATCATCAATGCATCAAAGTATTCATGTTCTTTTCTTTTTGCTTTCTACAAGCTGGCTAAAGGCATACAGTTTATTGCGCTGTGCTTTGTTTAATGGACTTATGATGTTTTGTGAAAAAACTAGACTGGTGTTTATCACGGTTTAAAAAGAAATGGACAAACAAGGACTGCATTACATCGCAGGTATTGTGTTTTTTTTAATTTACTATGACCTTTTAAATGTGAACACTTCAGATTTGGTACTAATTAATATTTTTATATATTTTTATGACCATCTCTTATCCCTGCCCCGAATTCGTAGTCAGTATAGACCATGCTAACCTTTGTGATTCATCTCATCATGAAACCAATTATCTTGTAACCTTTTTGTCCAGCAAATGCTAATCTTTCATCCCTCCTGCTATAAACAACCAGAGCAATTACTTGCACCTTTGCTCTAGGCTCTTTCTTTTTTCCCTCCTGTTTGCACAATAATGCCCTCGTATTGATCTCAGCCTCGTCTTGTGATCATAATAATTCCACCATGCTTCCAAACCCATATCTGCCAGCCTCTGTGGTGTTGATGGAAGCCTTAGGCGCAGGAGAGCATGAAAAGTGTGTGTCGCCGAGCCACACGAGTGTGTGATGAGGGTCATTGTGTTTGTCACTTCAGCAGAACTCTCAAGGTCTCTGGTGTTTTGAAAGCGCACTATCCCTGTGGTAAGTGTGAGCCATGCTAAATTGCTATTGTCAGCAGGGGAGTCGACAGCGTTATTAGGTGTGTTTCTCTGGAGGTCGTCCAAGGTGAAATGAAATAGTAGTTAACCTGTAACACCCCCGAGCTCAGGCATATTAATAATGGCCAATGCATGTAAAGAGCGCCATTATTTCTTTCTAATGAGCACTGTCATTGGTGTTCAGGGGGCACAGCTAGCGCTTCTATCTACTCCCCGAGCTGCTCTGTTTACACTCGCTTCATGTCTTTTTTGCCAACTTTAAAGGATTGCTAATGGGTAACTGTGCTGGAGCCATTATGAATTCACAGCAAAATTAGAGATGGGTGAATACTTTTGTGGATGTTCAGCAACCAAGGAATTAAAAATATCATTGTATATACCGAGGGTTAACATGGGGGCTTATAAAATGCATGATTCAGCTGAACACAACTAGGCAACCAAGACACTAAAACTATTCACATGAAAAGGATATAAAGGAAAAATATTCCAGTTGTCTGAATAACAATTACAGCCACAAAAAAACTTTATTTTAAAAAACATTTTTAAAATGTTCTTTTTCAATCATTCTTTCATTTTCTGTATAAAATTATTGTCCCATCAAGATTACTGGGTCGTTCAGATTTTAACCATTAGAAGTCTGGGGCTTTTTTTTGACTACTTTACAATTTGCTATAGTAAATTATTTTTTTTTTAAACATTTTTTTTTGTGTCCATGCTTTAAATCTTTTTTTTCTTAACACATAAATTCCACAACAAACCTGAAATTTTACAAAAAACAATTAATGCAAAGTTTTTCATTTGTTATTTGTTTTCTTCAAAAATCTTAAAACTTAAGAATGGACAAAATAGCTATTAAAAAATCCCCCAAAAAGCAAAGACAAGGTCAAAACAATGTGAAAACATTGCTAAACATTTCCTATTTACTGGTCCAAGCACTTTTTGTGCCATTGTGCTTTTTCTGTGCACTTTAAAAAACACAAGCCATCTCACTGGTTTTGTATTTCCAAGGGTTATTGATGGCACCAGTTTTGGGTTTGTAAAACGAAAATGAAAGACCATCACAAGTTTTTCTCTCATTTTTGTTCGAATTACCTCGCAAACTTTGTGTCATAACTCTTATAATGTTTGTTTAAAACCAAAAATGTTAAAACTAATAACCTTTTTGAAACCTACACATTATATTTAAAATTAACAGAAAAACAAATTGTTGGTCAAGTCAAACAGTCGTGTGATTGGCACACACTTCGTGCTAAGGCAGGGGTGGGCAAAGTCATTCCTGGAGGGCCGGTGTCCCTCTTGGTTTTCATTCCAGCCCTGCTTCAGTTCAAATACTAGCACAGAGGTGGGCAAGGAGGGCTGCAGCTCTGTACAGTTTAGTTGCAACCTTCATGAAACACACCTGGATCTACCAATTAAGCTCTACTTGGTTTGTTTAAAGCTGCCAGTGTTTGTACTCAAGCAGGACTGCAACTAAAACCAGGAGGGACACCGGCCCTCCAGGAATGACTTTGCCCTCCCCTTCTCTAAGGGTTAATGAAAACATTCGACAAACATAAATTGAACTCCACTTTGAAAACCAAGAAATCAATGTATGGTTTTAGCAAGCTAGTTACTGATACACATAAATGTTTTAGAGTGTTCAGATTCAAATTTTGTTTCATCAATTTTTTATTGCTTCAGCAATTCAAGAATTACCTGGTTTCCATTCAACCTGTCCTAGATCTTGTACACAAAGGAACAAAAGAGTTAAAATATCCCTATAAGTGTCATTCTGGCAGCTATGGAGTCCCTCTGATGGCCATCCATAATGATTAAAATCCAAATGATTCGTAAATGACCCTGGGGATTGTGGGACTAGAAGATCCTCTATACATGAAAATTGCATTACCAGCCACAGACAGTGGTCAGGGACTCGCACCTCCAGAATTAGCTCACGCAGACCCTGCTGCCAGCAATGAGCCATCAAAAGAACAATCAAATATGACACAAGGCAAGGCAAGACCAGTGGAAAGCAGCTTCTAGTATTGCTGATATGGAATCTCAGGCCATTCCGATGTTTGATATATGATGCTGCCCTTGAGGTTGGGAAACATGGATTGATAATTAACACCCAAGGCGATGTTTAGCAATATGATTTCCCAGAGGAGAACTGTGGCTGGATGAAATTGTGTGTCATAACAAACAGCTGGATTGGTGTGAAATGGAAAAAGGTGAGATTAACATACATATAGTGCATTTATTAGTGGTTTAAGGCAATATGTTGGATCTCATCCTACCAACTTGGTGCCTCGTCCAGTCATTGTTTGAGCATGTGTGGCTCACCAACTGTTATGCTTGAGGTTGTTGAATATTGCGGATTTGGCACAATCTTAAATCTTTTCGTTCAGAGGCACTCATCTCAGACTTGTAACACAAGAGCTCTACGCAGATGTATTTTGAGAGCAAGCAAATTGACTCGGTCAATTCTTCACTGGGTAAGTTCACAGACACTACACATACAATTAACTTCAACTAAGAAAATATGATGGAACACCAGATAGAAATCCATTTTACTTTATAATTCATTCATGGTTTCATTACAGCCGTGAAAGTTCAAGCCACTGCGAGAGACTATCACTGTCCTGCTTTCCAAATAAAAGGAACTATGGATCTGATCAACAGGTCTCTGAATGCAATTGACACCATTTTCTCGACAAGGAGCGTGGGCACGGGGGAGCCCACCTGTCCTGCAGGAACTTTCGCTACTGGCTACACAGTGGACTCCTGGGCGAAATGGAGGACTCATTTAATGGTCTGTGACCACAAACTGGATATCATCGGGGAGAGGCTGGCAGCAATGCAACGGATGTTGGATATAAAGGAGACCGGTGATGGACTGTAAAAATCCGTGGAAATTTACAGTTTTTGACCCAAATTAACTTCTCTTCTTGTTTCCCTTATCTCCTCTGGTCTTGAAGGCCACAAGAGGAATCTTAGTATTCCCCTGAGAGGGCATGATAACGAGACACTCTGCATTACCCGCATACTCCACAACACCTCCACTAGCTTCTCTCAACTGCTGTAATCTACGGTCCATGAGTACAGCACCGTAAAAATCCCTTATTCCTTATTGGTGCAATCCCACCTTCTACAGTCATGGCCAAAAGTTTTAAGAATTACAAACATATTGAAAAAGAATTTTATAATAGCAATTTGCATATACTCCAGAATGTTATGTATATATCCAGATGAAATGCATAGTCCTTCTTTGCCATGAAAATTAACTTAATTCTGAAAAAATGCTCACCCGGTTTCATTGCGGTCATTAAAGGACCTGCTGATATCATTTCAGTGATCGTCTTGTTAACATTGTCGAGCACAATACTGGAGAACAGGTTGATTGGGTTAGAATGGCAGACTCGACATGTTAAAAAGGCTTCACAGGCAACGATTTTGTGGCTACTAAGATTGCACCTTAGTCAACAATTTATCGGATCATCAAGAACTTCAAGAAAGAGATTCAACAAGTCCAGCAAGAACCAGGCTTGTCTTCAGCTGTAGGATCGGAGTGCCACCAGTGCAGAGCTTTCTCAGGAATGGCAGCAGGCAGGTGTGAGTGGCGCATCTGCATGCACAGCGACACAAAGACTAGTGTCAAGAAGGGCAGCAAAGAAGCCACTTCTCTCCAAAAACCCTCAGGGAACGATTGATCTTGTACAACAAGAATGAAGAATGGACCGATGAGGACCGGGGCAAAGTCATGTTTGAGGTATATGGAAGAGGCTTGTCCGGAGAAGAAAAGGTGAGTGTTACCATCAGTCCTGTGTCATGCCAATAGTAAAGCATCCAGGAGACCATTCATGTGGGGTTGCTTCTCATCCAAGGGAGTGGCTCTCTCACAATTTCCCCCCCTAACACATCTATGAATAAAGAATGGCACAAAACACCCTCCAACAGCAGCTTCTTCCAACAATCCAACAACAGTTTGGTGAAGAACAAGCCATTTTTCAGCACAATGGAGCACCATGCCATTAGGCAAAACTGACGTTGAAATTTTGGGTCCATGGCTTGGAAACTGCAAAGATGCTAATCCCATTGAGAACTTGTGGTCAATCCTGAAGAGGCGGGTCGACAAATAGTAACCCACTAATTCTAAACAACTACAAGAAGTGATAATGAAAGAATGGGTTGCTATCAGTCAGGATTTGGCCCAGAAGCTGATTGAGAGCATGTCCAGAGGTCCTGAAAAAGAAGGGTCAACGCTGCAAATACTGACTCTTTGCATAAATTTCATGTAATTGTTGATAAAAGCCTTTGAAACGTATAAAGTGCTTGTAATTATATTTCAGTACACCACAGAAGTAACAGAAACAAAGCCGTTAAGCAGCACACTGTCAAAACTAATTCTCAAAATGTTTTGCTATGAAGGTAGTCTCTACTTTTCTTGTTTTGATGTGCTGTAATTAAAAATAAAGTTAAAATCAAATGTAAACTGAATTTATTCTACCATTCTAATAGGGTTGATAAGCACAGATAATAGCACCTCCATATGAACCAAATGAAAACTTAAATGGATTTATAAATACTAATTTCAGTTGTACACTTCACTGTCATGAGACTATAGGAAGGAAATCCATGAGAAAACCTGCTGAAAACAGCTGATTAAAGTTCCCCACAAATTTAAACTCATTTGAACAGAAGCATAAAGTTCACTTTTTAAATTCGGCATATTATTAATAGGGAATTAATTCTTTTGTTGTCTCAGAGCAATGGTTGGTAAAAAGAATTCAACTATATTGGGTTCTGTTATGTTTATTAGAAAAGATATTTAAAAATGTAAATATTACACTACAAAAGACGTACACAGCAAAAGAGACATCTGAAGATGGTAAACAGTCAGCACATAGAAACTATTTTTGTTTTGTTTTTTCTTCTTCCCTCATTAAAATTTGAAAACTAAAATATTCAAACATGTGTTTTTTTAATGATTACAATCTATATTTAAATGAACAGGGGTTTTCTTTGCAAATGCAAGAACAATCAGTGCATCATTTGTCCTTTGATTTCACAAATTAAATTGAAAATTTGTTGCCTTTTTTTCTTTTCAACCAAAATGAAAAAAGAGACTAGGTTTCCAATATTTGATTATGTGCTCTGAAATAAAAACAATAACATTTGGCATTTAACTTGTGATTTTTTTGTGTTAATTCATCATAGACTTCTAGAAATGAGGCATGACGCAAGAGCTAAAACTTTTAACAAGAGTTGCCACTCTGTAGTGTGTGTAGTTTAGCAACTTTGCGATATTTAATTTTTTTTTTAGAAATAGAAACGAAAAAGAGAGTGATTTTTTTTTTATTTTAAAATGGAAAAAGAAACTATTTTTATATTTCCATTTTCATTTGTGTTTTAAAAAAAAGAAAAATGCAAAAAGAATTATTATTTAATTTGTGAGAAACCGTTGTCAAGTGACACGTGGGCTCCAGGCACCTCCCCGATTACCTGCGGGGTCTTGCTTCTGACGCCGGGGTTATGGCTTTAGAAGGTCACAATGACAGAATGATCGAAATTTTTGCACAAAATTTATCCTCTGAAGCCATCTCCAAATACTTACAGTAGGATTTGGAGAAGTGAGAGGGTTTTAATTTAATTTGGAAAGAAATATCAGAAACTTTTGTGCATAACGTTAGCTGTAAATTCACAGATTCAGCTTTCTCTGCTCAATTGTTTGAGACCTAAACACTCTTAACTGACACCTTTTTTAATAGTGTCATGAGGTGTACAGGCTACAACTCTATTTTCCCTCTGATTCTTCTACTTTGTGCAACAGACTGAGAAGATCGCTTAGGCCCCGTTTGCAAAGTGCCAGATCAAAAATACTTTTTGACCAGAGAGTGGGTAATGACTACACTCTAAAATGCTCCATTATATCCAAAATCAAGCAACACTCCCCTACTTTGTGAGAGACTGAGAGAGGAACTATGGCTTTATAAGCTGACTGTCACGCTACAACATCCACTTTTCACTTTTCATTTCAGTGGGTTTTTGTTCATTTGTTTTTAACAAATGAAAAAATGGAAAACAATTTTTAAAAATGTTTTTTTCTGTTTCTAATACTGAAATGTGCACAGACCTGAATTTTTCGTTTTGAGCACATAATCGAATATTGGATGTTTGTGAAACGAGAACATTTTGCCATACTGCCACACCCCTGTCCTAAAAACAACATTCTTAATCTATTGGAAATCAAATATTATTTCAACATATGCTTAACAATTGTAATTAATGAGGAGAAATATTAAAATTGTGATTAGGCTAAAGTAAAACCTGCAGATTCAGAATTTTAACACAAAATGTGACTTTTTTGTGGAGTCAATAGCTTATTTTGAAAAATGCTTTACTTAAGTTGCAATGTTAAATGGATGAGTATCCATTTGTTTGCAAATCAAAAAGATCCACAAGAGAGAAACACTCAAAGGGAAAAGGTGTTTTCCATCTAATGAAGCACTGAGAGGCATTAAAAACATTTATTGACTGGACTGAAAATACATAGTATGTTAGCCCACCCGCAGTGAAAAATCTCAAAAGCTCACATGAACATGGATGGAAGCGTCTGAGCTCCACTCGATCTAATCTTAACTGTACAATATTTACATCTTAAACATGAAAAACAAACCAGTGGAATTCACATAAACATGTGGTTAGGAAACATGTCACTCATTCAAATACATTTCCTCTGTCCTTCATGACACAGTTTGTGCAAAGGGAAAACAATCCCAAAAACTGTTCTGGAAAACTCTCCGTACTTTTATAAAAAAAAAAAAAAAAAACAAGGAAAATTCAACATCACATTAAATCACCATCAATCATGATATCTACTATTGCTTTGTTTAACACTGCCATCATTTCCTGTGATATGACTTCAGTCTTATCTCAGTAAAGGAAAAAAGAACGAGCGGAGAACGTCCGCAGTCTCTTTTAGATTCAGGAGGTAATACAAATGTTGAATGAGCTCATGGAAAAATGCTATACATTCGGCCCAGAGACGCCTGAATCGCAGGTCAGTGGTCCTACCTGGAGATGTGCCACACTTTCCCCCAAAAACCCACTCAATTCCTCAGTGTGAGTTCAAGACAGTCCGCGTTTGTCCATTCTCAGTCTTTTCTTTGTTAAATAGTTTGTTCGAATAAATACGAGTCAGTAGAAAGTGCTGGAAGCTGCCGTGAGACCAGCTCAGATGGTGATGGTGGGATTCATCATCTGGACGCGCATCTCTTGGATGCTGTTCAGAATCTTCTTCTGATGGCCGGCCAGAGAAACACCAACCCGACGCAGATCTCTGCACAACAACAAACAGTCAGAAGCCAAATGAGGTCAGCTGTGAGAAAACAGCTTGGTTTAAAAAAGCAGCTGGTCAGTCACTAAATAACTTAGGCGGCTATTTAACTAGCTGGCAGATCAGTTGCTAAGACTTTACAATAACGATAATAGTAATTGAAATTCTTCAAAAACTGAACATCATAGAGATTTGCTTTCTCAAAAGCATCAAAGTGTATCTTGGGCCAGTGGAATGTGTTGGACAGACATTTCCCCTAAAGAACGTAGAATAGGGAAAATTTTGGGGCTTTTGCCGCTTTGAGAACCCGGGGTCCTCCTTCGGACAGCTCACCTAGTATATGTTTATAAACGCCAAATATGCTTGCATTTCCTAGGCTAAATTTATGCAAGTGTGTACTCATGAAATGCATTAGTTAACTATAAACTAATCCAAAACGAAGACTATTCATGCGATTAACCCTTAGAAGTAGGAATGACGCAACCCAGCTAATGTTTGATTTCAAATATAATGTGTAGATTTCAAAAAAAGGTTATTTTACATTACAAGATTTATGACTCAGAATTTGCAAGGTAATTTAAATTTAAAAATCGTCTTTTAGTTTCACTTTACAGACCAAAAATTGATGCCATCTAGTGGTGAAAAGAAGGGATAATCATTGTAAGTACAAAACCTGTGATATTGTCCCAGAAAATGCGTTGAAATAGTGTATACGGTTTAGGAGAGTCTGTTTATTTTAATACAATTTTAACATTGTATCTTTGCTTTTTGGGTATTTCTGAATCTTTAGTTTGTCTTAACACTTTTAATTTTTGTTATAAAACAGAAAAACTGTTCATTCTCTATTTTTGGAGTACACAAAATGTCAGGTTTGTTGTGGAATCATTGTGTAATGTAATATTTGTAAACAAACAAACAAAAAAAAACAAAGAAGAAGCTGGGGTTGTTTTTTTTAAAAAAAAAAAAGAAAAAAATGTTTCTGTTGAAATTGAAGGATGTACAACACTGAGTGGAAATTCCCCCCAAAATAGAGCACTTTTTGTCCATTGAACTTCATTCTTTGACATTTGTGTTTTCACCCTCAGTCTAAACGAATATGACTTTTGTAGCAGTTTTAGCAGCATTATGGAATATGTGAGCGCTTGGTGGCTTTCCCAACAGAATGAAAGAACGCCTGAACAATTCATAAAAAAACACAAAAACACAGTATTTTTCCACATAGACTCAGAGACTTACTCCAAGGTCATCTGAGTGACCACTTCCAGAGACGTGTATCCACTTTCCATGAAGAGCTGGGTGTATCGACCCATTTTGATGGCGTCTAACCATTCCTCCAGTGATCTGAACACACAGCCCTCGGGGCTCCCATGCTCCACTAGTGAATTGGACACTCTGAGGAAAAGAAAGGCACATTCATGAACAAATTGAAGAGGGAATTCGACACAAAGATCCTAGAAAGGATACGAAGAACTTTACAGAACTTAAAAGCTACCCTTTAAGACCTAAGGGAGCGCCGGCGATCCCATTTGCATATATATTTTTAAATGAGTGTAAAATTATAACCACATAAGATAGACCAATTCTTTTTGCATCAGAAACAGAAGGAGTTATGACATATGGAGCATGCCTCATAAAGCTTTTTTTCCACGAGTGGGTGTGTAGAAAACCAGTAAAGTCACAAAAAATCCTTCAAAAGCTTCATTATAATCCACTAGGCGGGTGTTTACAGCACTTCCAATGAAGGAAATTTCATCATCCCATTGTAAACGTGATGAATTCCCACAATATTATCAGCGAGTCACGGCGAGATGTCATCGTACCAGGACTTTTACCGCAGTGAAACTTTTGGCTCTCCTAAACATTCCATAACATTCCTTTTGCCATCTGTGAGGAGCATCAGGCTCAAAAAAGCCACACAGGGGTGAAGAAAGTATGTTGAAAGGGAGCTCCCTTCGTGTGTGAGGCATGTGAAGCGCCTCTGCGTTATTGTGGACAGGAACTGTAACAACACCAATCACAGCTCTTCAGTGCAGTATAACACTTTTGATTTTATATTATTCTATATTTATAAATATATTTATTTATATGCCTGATTTTGTATGTTGTGTTCTCCTGTTCTGAAGTTTCATCACAGTAAAAATTTCATTTTTGTTATTTATTGGACTGTATATTAATGATAATTGTCTAATACAAAGCTATCTATGATCAAAAGTATCTTAGAAACATTTTTTTTATTTGTAATTTGATTGCACAGTTGTAAATTGTTTATTTTGATGTTCATGGTATGTTTTATGCAAAATGTGCATGTTTTTAGTTTTTTGTCTTACTTTATAAATCTCAAAAACTAAGCAATGAATTCACTCAAAATAAATTTACTGTGGTTCAAAAGCATTTTGTGCTTTTTTGTGTGTTTTACATTTACAATTTTGAGGGATAAAGCTATGAAATATGTTTTTTTTTGTAGTTTTGAGACTTTCTTTAGTTAATATTGAACTAACTCCATATATATTATTAAAATCTAGGATATAATGGTTGTTTTGATGTATGGCAAATTAAAATATTCCAAAAAATGACACCATAACAGGTAAAAATGTTAAATATGTTCAGCTGGACTGTTCTATGGCAGCTCATAAAGGGTTAAAGAAAAATGGATGCCATACATTCTTCACCCAAAACATTGCTAGCTATTGAATAACTGTCAAAATCAATCAAAAACGTTTTATATAATAAAAAAAATTACATCTGATGCATTCAATAATAAAATATAGTATAAAGCAATATTTTGCATGTCACTGCCAGTTCAACAGCAGCCAGAATGGTTTTCATTCAGGTATGTGTTTTTTTAAAGAGACAATGCACGTAATATTTTTATTTATGCTAACAGTCTTTTGGTTTTGTTAATAGTGATGTCACGATCTTAGAGACAATTGTGTGGTATCGATATTCGCCTTTAGGAGCTGAAAGATATTGATTATCGATATCAGTTTAGATAATTTTTTTTAATTATGCATCCCTATTTTTCACAATAAAGAGTGCGTTTAAAGATGGCACAAAGGCGTAAATTAAAATAAACACAGAAATGTATGCTATTTAATTTTTACAGCAAGAGGCTGATAAAGGATTACAGTATATTTTTGGTAACTGCTGCCAGAATTAAAATAAAAAATAAGATTATAAACAATACAAATTAAGTGGTTAGTATAGCAACAAAATGTAAAATAATTTCAGTTTTTGAACTGAAACATTTTCAGTTTTCCTTTACAATGGTTATGTGCATAAATATCTGAAACTTTATTTAAAGCTACAAAGCTCATACAAATGTAATACAATCCTTGTTAGAAACCATTTTAAACAATTCTTTTCAGTATTAGGGAAAAGGTTTCAAGATTCAGCTCAAGTTTTTACCTGCATGTTAAATTACATCTGATTATGGAAATACATCTTTATAGCGATTTAATCAGTAGATAATGTTATCAACCAAGGCTCATAAAGAAAATGACAACGTTTGAAAATTTCAGCTTCAGCAACATTCTCAGAATACAAATCAATTCTGCATTCAACCTAAACTTAATTGCATAACGCAATTACTGATAATGGAATTATTTACACATATAAGAGGCAGAGACAGGGGGTGTATTGGATGCGTATCATCACAGTAATTGGAAATCATTTGCACACTGTCACTTCTGTTTAACTCCACTTTAGAACATAGAATGTGGCTGAGCATTTGTCACAAGTGTCATTAAAGCCTGATTTCCTCTGACAACCATGTACCAGGCTGTTTAACCTCGGTTATCAATGTTTCACTTGGTATGACATCATGATCTCACAGTCGACATTAATCACCAGCTGTAAATAACAGCTTCATTAGCATATGAACATTGAGGAAAGAGAACAAAGAGAGAACTGATCAGAGGAATGACTTTTGTGAAATAAAAAAGCATATAATTGGTTGTAGATTGACATCAAAGGATACATTTCTTTTTTAATTACAGTTTTCTTTACTTTTCACTACTCTATAGTTGTGACCTCTGCACACTGTGTGCCTCAGAATCTGCTGACCTGACTCTTGCCATTTAATGTGACCCAACATTTTGTTGCTGAGTTGCTGTCACTCTCAATCTCTTTCACTTTGTAATAAAATAGCAATAAAATTGATAGTGGAATATTTAGTGGCATGGATATTTAATGACTGGACATAATTGAACAGGTAGCATCCGAAAATATTACAACGCTGGATCCAGAGAGGGGTATTCTTTCTCAAATGCTCTCTAAATGCCTTCATTTTATATGCATGTGGTAAAGAAAATGCTTGGAACATCTTGATTCAAGCAATTGCATGGGTTAGACAAATTTTGTGTTGGTCAGCCATAAGAACAATTGTCAAAAAGTCAGTCAATTATAAAGAATTGCTTATGTTTTAAACATGTTCCTATAATTTTAAATCATAGGTGAGCCATTTGACTCACTAATGTACCTGCATCCATTTTATTTATCTATTTTTTGTCATATCTTTCACTTTGAAGTCTGAGAAACAAGTTAACTAATTGAAATATACATGACATCACAATGACATCACAATCTCACAGTCGGCACTAATAATCAGCTGTAAATAACAACTCCATTAGCATATACTCAGATGGGAACAGCTACGAATGAGAACAAAGAGAGAACACAGCAGGCCAGGATCAAAGAACCGTGTCAGAGCCAACTGTTTTGCAAAAATGCATATAATTTCATGTAGATCATTATCATATTAACATTCAGTAGAAGTGAAAGCAAACAACATAAATATTTCTCCATTTCGATTACAGTGACCTAGCTTTTTAAACTAACCTCAATCCCACAAGTTTGAAGGTCTGGAGTAATTGTGTTTGGAACCTTTGCAATCTTTGTACAAATGAGTGTTGCAACCATTTTGAACTTTTGCATGAATTTAAACACCCTCACTTAGTTTTGTTAGTACAACATGTGGCTAATCTCTCCTCCCCTTCCTTGCTGGAAGCATCATATTCTCACACATGGCTTTAAACATTTTATAAAATAAACTGAATGGTTGCCAAGGTATAATTTTTGGTTTGGTTAAGAATGCCAATATGGTTAGGAATGCCAATTGTTTCCCATGCCAATATTTGTAATATAAACCAACCAAATATCTCTATGCTTTTCCAAAGCTATGATAGTGAGATGCCAAATTGGTTTCTATGGTAAACGGTCTTGTTCCTATGGAGTCAGTGACATAATGTTTCCTTTGTCATTATCAGTTATATAAACCACCTCCCATGTCTCTTTCATATACCAAAGCTAAGTTCAGTAAATGGTTGTTAAGGAAAAGAGTTTGGTTGCTAGGGAGCTTTCAGTGATGTCATTTAATTTATTTTGTTGCTATGATTAACATAAACAAACCACCATTTCTTTAGGATGTTTCATCCTGAAGTTATTTTCATTGTGTTGTCATGGTTATTTTCAAATGGCCTTAGTGAATATTGAATCCTTTCTAAATCCTCGGGTTCAAATACTTTTGTGCAATGGTTGATAGGTTTTTGCACAGGCTGCTAATCTCCACAAGTGTGGTCTGGAAGTTCTCAGTTTTACAAAGTAAAACTCAGTTTCACCCCATGTTAAGTCAATGGAAATTTCTCTTGGATTTTCAGTAATTTCTCAGATCCTCTAACTGCAATTTTTGGTGACTCTTAACCCTCTGGTCAGTGTGCCCATACAATATGGTATGCTAATAGCAAAAAAAAAAAACATTATCTCTGTTTGTGTAGGGAAAAGTAAACAGGTCTTCAAATCCTTGCTGTCTGAGCTAGCCTCTATTTTACACATTGAAAGGGTCAGATATGCATGGGGACCCATTTTTGATTACCTCTCAAATAAAGAACTTTATTCTTGCGTAATTAGTGACACCTATTCCCAGCATGAAATCTATGGTGTTCGGGGTATTGCTCTTTTTGAAATTTCTCTGCCATTTCATCTCTGCGTACTACCTAAATTTAAAAAAAAAATTACCTAAATTTGAAGCATCTTAATAGGAAAATGACGAAATGTAGGCCTTCCAAATCTCTTTTCAATCAACAGCCATGGTCTTTTATTTGATTTTGGGTACAGTTCAGTGTAAATCGCATTCCAAGCAGTCCCTATATTAGTGAAGGGAGGGGAATTAACTTAAAAACTAAAAAGTATTGTTAGTAGTTTGTTCTTTCTAATCTTTTATTTTCTTTAACCCTTTAAGAGCTGCCATGGAACCAAGTCTAACAAAGCATATTTTACATTTTTACCTGCTGTAGTGCCATTTTTTGGAATATTATAATTTGCCCATACATCAAAACAACCCTTATATCCTAGATTTTAATGCTATTAATAGAGTTAGTTCAATATTAACTGAAGAAAGTGTCAAAACTACAAAAAAAACCACATTTCATCGATTTTTTTCCCTCCACATTTCTTTTTAAATACAGACATTTCATAGCTTTATCCCTCAAAATTGTAAATGTAAAAAGTTGCACAAAATGCTTTTGATTCATCGCTTAGTTTTTGAGATTTATAAAGTGAGACAAAAAGTGTACAAACGTGTACATTTTGCATAAAACATACCATGAACATCAAATTAAACAATTTACAACTGTGCAATCAAATTGCAAATTGAAAAAAAAATGTTTCTAAGTTACTTTTGATCATAGATAGCTTTGTATTAGACAATTTTCATTAATATACAGTGCAATTAATAACAAAAATGAAATTTTTAATGTGATGAAACTTCAGAACAGGAGAACACAACATACAAAATCAGGCAAGTTTTTGCCGCGGTAAAAGACCCGTGAAGATGACATCACCCGCAGTGTGGATTATAATGTTTTATAATGTTGTGTAAGCTATTGAAGGATTTTTTTGCAACATTTTACTGGTTTTCTACACACCCACTCGTAAAAAAAACAGCTTTGTGAGGCATGTTCAATATGTCATAACTCAAAAAGAATGCAAAAAGAAACAGATTATTGCTCTAAAGAAAAGTTATTGCTCTATCTTATGTGGCTATAATTTTTCAGGCATTTAAAAATGTATATGTAAATGGGATTGCCGGCGCTCCCGTAGATCTTAAAGGGTTAAAATATATGTTGTGTCTGATCATTGACAACTTTTAAAATAAATGTAAAAATCATTAACATACATAGTATAAAATGTTGCTATATTTTTTGTGTCTAAATAGAAACCAAAAGTAAGAGTTGCCCATATATAAGGGTTTTCTACCTGTTTGATGGGTTTACAAGACTCTTCAGGCTGCTAGGATTACGAATAAGCTTGTCCAACAAGCTGACGATTTCCTCAAATTTGGGCCGACTGTTCCTGTCTTTCTGCCAGCAGTCCATCATGAGGTGATAGAGGGCAGTCGGGCAGTCCATGGGCCCCGGTAGCCTGTAGTTCTCTTCCACAGCCTTGATCACCTGAGACAACAGCAGAGATTGCAAGCGCTTTACATCATGCTCCACAATAAATGTATAATGCACCTACGTGTCCAGACACTGAGTTCTCTGGTCCATGAGCAGCTGTCGGACACCAGCTGCCAGAGTCAACACAATGACCTCAACAACTATGATTCTCCATCATCCTTTAATAAATAGCACCTCATATATGTGTTTGTATCATTCGCCAATGACTAGGACTATCGTTGCTATGCATGTAGCCTACATGTTGTTCTGTAAATCATGTCATCAGCTGTGCCAATTATGTATTTTTCTCATAATTGCATGTGTAAGGGGGTCCATCAGGTGATCCAAAAACAGGTTTCAACCATGGATGAAGGTTTCAGCTGTGCTATGTCTTTCAGAACTTGCGGGAACTTTAATTATTGAATATAACTCTTATCTGACTCTCTATATTTTTTAAGGTTATTGTTTACCTTCATCATTAGCTTTGATTGAAGCTATAGTAAACTATGTATTGATACCTGTTAATATTTGTAGAAATGCACTTACATGTTATAATTAACCCTTTAAACCTTTATAATGTGATACTTTAGTTCTTAGCATTTAACATTATTGCTGTTAAGTGATTAGAGTGTAAGAAGTGAGAAGAACATCTCGATTGATTTACAAATAGTGAGTTATATAGCAAATAAGTAAACAAGACAGGGGTGCTCACACTTTTTCAGCTTGCGAGCTACTTTTAAAATGACCAGGTCAAAGTGATCTACCCGCTACAAAAATGTAAAACATTAATCAACAAACAATTATTTTCAACTTTATTGAGAATTGACAAAACACACATAATAATTAATTATTTACATTTTTTTGTAATAACCTGAGTTTAATTTGATTACTTGCACTGAATTGAATCAGCCAGGGATGCAGTAGCTGCTGACAGTCAGCCTCAAGCACACTTCCAAATGTTCATCAGTCATTGTGGAACGGTATTTGGACTTACCGGTAATTATTTAATGTAGGACTTTATGATTTACTTGGTCCAGCTCCTTCACTCATTTTGGTGACCATAGCCTTAAGCATGGGCTAAAATTCCTTGTCAGCGGGTTGCGCATAGACGGTAAAGTGTTTCTGCGAATCCCGAGGGAAACTTGTTTTGATAAAAAAACGTTTTGTAGTTTGTCCGCTACATAACACAGATTAAAAATAGGTATTATTTGTTTACTAAGAACATTCTGGTCTCGAGCTATTGAGCAGAGAAAACCGAATCCGTGAATCTGCAGCTAACTGTGACGGAATGGATGGCTGATATTGTTTCAATTTCACACCGCGATCGATCGGTAGCACCTCCGCGATCGACGTAATGAGCACCCCTGATCTAAGAGGTTCAGATTCAGAAGGTTCCTGCCTTCTGACTAAATATTATCCAAGATCCCTCCCACGGGAGGGTCTAGTTGAAATGTAAATCAAACATCGTGTTTGAGAGACCACATAACCAAAGGCAGACACCATTGTTGATTAAAGCAATCACAAATGATAGTAATCCTCTTAGGACCCTTTTCAACACAAAGCAGTTTCAAGGAGCATCTCAACCCCCCTGGCATAAGCTCCTTGCAACACTGTTAGATCTATAATATATATGTGTATAAATATATACACAATTCTCCAAATTCTTATACATGATGGCAGCATCTTTGGGAAATGTTTAGCTTTATTTTGTATCTAATCTATAATTTAAAGATAAAACACTATTTTGAGATGCAATGCGTAAATTATATAAATAACATCTAAAACATCAATAATTGGCAAAAGACTGAATTGCATTTGACACCACTTCATTGGCTTCTTCACTTTGTTTTGGAAATGTGACATTTTATAATGTGAAAATTAATGTGTACCATTAATAGCTTTGAAAGCATTGAACATTGTTCTGTGAACAAATACACTGAATTTCTTCAACATTTTCCAAAATAAAACAGAAACCCACAGCATTTCTCTTCTAAAGGGGAGAAAAAAAACAATTCTCCACTCTCACTAGCACATCAGATGAAAAAATAGCAGCAGTAAAGTCCCTCATGAAGATGCTCGCTGAGAGGAAACCCAGACTGACAGACAGACAGAGGTGATCCAAGAGGAAAGCCAACAGAAACTCTTCAATAAATGATCAAACGGAGGAGCAGATGAATGCTGGAGCACAGATGAAGCCGTCACTGGTGACTAGAAAGCTGGAAAAAAAAGGTCAGTGGGATTTGATAAAAGCGTGACTGCTGTGTGCAGCTCCTTCTGGGAGAGGCTGGGAAAACTTCAGCTCTGACTGGTGATACACTTGTCAACTGAGACACTGACAGCTGACGGGCAGATCTGCATGATAAAAACAAAGAGGGGCAGCCGTTCCTGATGTAGCAAGAGCTTTATGGTGATTGCTGAGTTGGCTTTTGTGAATAAACTAGTATGGGCTATATTGATAAAGTCTGTTTGTTTGTGAATACCAGCGATCATAATATTTTTTTTACAGTGGTACCCCGAGATAGGAATGCTTCGAGTTACAAAATGTTCCGAAATACGGTTCTGGGTTCTTCGGCTCCTATCTCCCAGTTCAAAAAGTATCTGATGTGCTTCAAAACACTTCAACAACATAGCGAAACATTATGTATAGATAATGTACAAATAATGTGCTACAACAAATGTTAGAGTCAAAGTGTCGTAAAAGAAATAACGTTTATAAAGTGGAAACCCTGTAACGCGTTCTCAGAAGCGTCTGTGCTTGGGCTTGAAACCATGTTGGTGTCAGTAATTCGTGAAATATCTTGAGAAATTTAACTTTCATATGTAGTGCTGTAATGTTTTCTGTCTAGTCCGACACATCGCTTCACTCGCAAGGGAAGGTGTCACATTTGTGAACATATTACGTATTTTGCCTGTGTTTTATTCTGTTTGATTATCATTTATTACATTAACAATGTGTAGATTTAAGGATTGATTTTTTTCATCTACTTCTTTGTTTCTGAGAGCCATTGCACGGATTAAGCGTTTTACATGTATAACCCTGGAACTGATTCATTTCGTATGTATATAAAATTCATCCAATGTCTCCAATGCCTCTCAAATGACTATGTTAAAAAAATTCAGCTGCTGTTGACATCTGTAGTTTGTAGGATACACCACCTTGTAAGATTAACCCACTCACCATGTGGCATCAGCTAGACTCACCACCATCATTTAGCTCGAGATCAGCCATGGCTTCAAAAGTGTTTGTAGTGTCCTCAGGTTTGAGATCAAATCTTTCATCAATTAAACTGTTGTGGGTACATTAGACCCTTTTTATTCATAAAGGAAATGCTGAAACGTGTACTTTTGCTTGAATCATTTTACTGCAGACTGCTTTGTGAACGAGTGTGAAATGTGCATTAGCATCCAGCCTTACCTCCAAAACAAGTGAGTGCATTTGTTGTAAAATGAACCTTCAATTCCATTCAAAGCGCAACCTCATAGCAGATGGAGGTGGGGTGAGCCTTAACTGAGAGCATAACATTGGGAAATATAATAAAAAAGGGTGTCTGATGTTTGTAAGACAACTAGATTGAGATGGAGAAACTTATTTTACATTAAGCTAATGCTCAAAATTCACATTATTTGCTTGATAACATCCACATTACAAACACATTTTGGATCTCATGGTTTTTCTGAACTTGTATCTTTTAGCTACCCTCGTCATGTATCTCCCATTATTTTTCCCATTCTTATGTAAAGAATGGGAGCCTTCAATGAGAATAACTGACAGGAAAGAGCTAATCACTGTTCTGTGCTTCATCTCTGTCACATGTTTTTGTTGCCCATATAAAGGTCACATGCTCAGATATGTCAAACATGAATAATTGTGATATTAATGTGCTCTAAAAGTGACCAGATTGAATATGCTAGATCCCATTTGAAAAGCACAACATGTACTGGGTATTCAGTTTAGTTAATACCATCTTTCAAAATATGTGTTCCAATAGTACATAATATAAACCCTTTGTAAAAGTCCTGTATGTGTGACAACAAAAATGTAACCATTAAAAAAAATACATGCTTTTATAATATTTGTATAATACAGACATACATATAACAGTATTTACTTTACTTTTAGTTTAATTATTTTAAATTATTTAATTTCTAAATACATTGTATTAATTTTACAAGTAATGTTCTTCATTAATCTGATTAAAGAGTTAAGTTAAAAATAACTACATGGCTAAAATTTGCATGGAAACTTTGATGTTGGCTTGATCTAATGTAATTTATTTATTATTAAATGTAGCCACAGCAAGTAACATGAACCAATCCCATGTCTTTATGATTTTAGAGATATACCAAATTGGTTGCTATGGTAAACTGTCTGGTTGATATAGAGGGATCGGAGACATAATGGAATGTTCCCAATGTCAATATAAGTAAAATAAACAAACCCCCATATCTCTGTGATTTTCTAAAGCTGAGATATCCAAGAATTTATTTGCTAAATAGTTTGGTTGCTAGGGAATGGTCTGTGATGAACATGTTAAGTTGTTGCTATGGTTTTGTTATGACAGAACTGCCATTTCCCTATGATGTTTCATCTTGAAGATACTTTCAATGCCTTTTCCCATTTATACAATGGTCATTTTAAGCCAATGATAAATATTTACCCCTTTTCTACCACAGACTGATAACCAAATGTTGACCCCAAGTTAAGTTAATGGAAATGTCCCAGAATTCTCAGTGTTTTCCCAGAATTCCTTTAGTGGTGCCAAATTGAAAAGATATAGCAACTCGAGTTGCATCAGTTTGGATGTCTTGAAAAAGTTCTGTGGCTGTCACTGAAACAGTCTAGGAAGAGACATGTTTAGAATTTTTTTAGTTTGAAAGAAAAGAAAGATAACCATTATCCTCCTCACATTAACCTTCTTGTCATTAATCTGGCTAAAATATTTCAATAATAATTAGCAGATTATTTAATTATGCAAATAAACCCCATCGTTGATCTGCTCACATCATTTATTACTTTACGTATTAACCAAACAGTATCATGTCTATATTTGACAGTGATACGGAAACAATGGATGATGTCAGCTATGTTTTTAGAAACACATTGCCGGAAGCAAAATCTATTCTTGTCTGCACATCTCAAGCCCTTTTTCTATGTAGAGAAGCCAAGAATACAAATCACTGTTCAACTTTAGAGCCCACACCTCATTACCCAGTATGCCTTGTGCTGCTGGGCAGCTCACCTTTGACTTGATCTGTCAGTTAAGCCGGTGTTTCTCTTCTGTTTATAGTATTTACAGGCCACTGTGGTTTGATTGGCCCCCAGCAAACAGGCAACCTTGTGCTAAACAGTCATTTCTGCATTCTACTGTTCATGGCTGCAGGCCAAAACAGCACTTTGACTGAATTGTTGGATTAAACACAGAGAAATGGCATCTAAAAATGCAAACCCTTTTTATAAAACACCAATCGATCGTTGATAATTGATCAAAACGTTATTCTTTTGTCTTGGACTCACATCTTGATTGCTCATCTCCCAGTACGGCCTTTCTCCATAAGACATCACTTCCCACATCACAATGCCATAGCTCCACACGTCGCTTGCAGAGGTGAACTTCCTGTATGCGATGGCTTCTGGAGCAGTCCATCGAATGGGAATCTTCCCTCCCTGAGAAAAGAACAAACCACACACTGAACCCCCTGATTGCAAACATCAGCTGTCAGAGCATCAAAACGGCTGATTATCACCAGGGCAGATTCTGTCAGGCTGTGAAATGTGACAGGAAGCATTAATTCTGTGGATGGCTGCTGCATGCTAATTGCTAATTGATTGTCCTGGAGTTAGCGTGTTAGCGCTTTCATATTCTGATGGCAACTGGAGCATGGATAGAGATGTGTCTTAAATTAATTTGTTGACACTTCTCTCACTGTCTCTCTCTTTCACACATGCACTGCTTCCTTCAGCTTCTTTGATTCAACAAAATAAGGAACACAGAAGACAAGGGGAATAGACAGAAAGCTGACAACAAAAGGCACTAGTGATCTTCCCAAACAATTCGCTTAAATCTTAGAACTTTTTTAACCCTTGTGTACATCCCTTTCATGTTGCCCATGGCTGTAAACAGCCACTAAATTAAACTACTGTAAAATTTAACGGTTCAATATTTTTGGGGGGCTAAATCTCTCGTTATAATGGAAGTCAATGGGGGCATTAATATGTGCAATAAACATTTGTACTTTTGATTATAGCAAATAAAATGATCGGATTTTAACAGATGAACCAGAGAAAAAGTTATGGCCAAGTTTAGATTCAAGATCACCCTGAAGTGGCTGAAACCGTCCCCAACAACACAGACGGGTTAACTAAGAATCTGATATCGATCCAGTAGTGCTGGGCGATATGGAAAAATCATATATCACGATATGGATTATTTTATATCACGATGACGATATATATCACGATATACCACAATAAAGTACGTTTTCAGTTATTCTCTGAAAAGTTTGACAAAAATATCATACTTTTTTACTTTCATACTTTTTTTTGCAACTTTATTTTGAAGTGACATTTAACTGAACTGTCACAAATGAGAAAAACTACATTTTAGTGCAGCAATGTAAACGTATCAAATGACAACAGATGTGGTGGAGGTAGAGCTACAGTAGCCTTCACATTTTTTTAACCACATCATAGTTATTTAAATAGTATTATAAAAATAAACTATTTAAAAAAAATGAACCACACTGCAAACATCCTTCTCTACTTGGGCCTATATAAGCGAGGCAACTCGACATTACTGAAGTGCTTACGACTGGGCATAACGTACCTCGGGTCAAGCACTTTGACGAGGTCTTGGAAGCTACCCTTCTCAACTGCATACACGGGGATCATGCCTTTACAACAGTAATGCAAGATGGCACATGTGATTTCTTTATGGCGCTGGGACATTTTTTCATACGGTGTGCATTTTATGAAAGACTCTTTAATTTTAGGCTGGCTATATTTTTTCTCGCCACTTGCCGGGCTGTTTCACAACTTTCTTTACGTCGCATTTCTTCGATTCTCCAGTATTCTTTTTCGTGAACCTTCTTCAAGTGGTAAAAGAGGTTTGTTGTGTTGGCGTCGGGCGCGGAAATAGTTTTTTGGCCGAGTTTGCAGATGACTGTCTTCTGCTCTGTGTTGGAGCTCTTGAAGCCAAAATGCAAACAAATCACTGACGTACTCCCACGTTACGATAAAAGTACTTCTTGGGCTGCTGCCTGCGTAGCAGTTTCAATTTGTTGCGACTCCGGGCATTCATCTTCAACCTCTTGCGTCTCCATCTTCAAGCACTCACGAGTTAAGCGTAAAGCATGTCGCAACAACGTAAAGCGTCACGTCGCAAAATCACAAGACGGAGTTTCTTTGCGAAAAAGTTCATTTTTATTCTTGATTATCACTTAGATAAAGGGTAGAGTATGCATTGCATAGCCACAAGACATTATCATACATTTGTCATAGCCTATTTAATGCAATATTTTCTTTAGTAATTGATAAAATTGGGTTAGAAACGATAGGAGAGAAATAGGACGATAGACACTTTTCTATCGTCCCCACGATATATATCGTCATATCGCCCAGCACTAGGATCCAGTGGCAAACTCATTTCACAGTCTTTTCACATCAATTTAATAATTTCAAAACTTCTTGTATGTCATTAACGCTTATTATATATATGCACAACCACAGTATTTATGCTTTGTAAAAAAAATATCATAAAACTTGTACATTTACAAAAAAAAAAAAAGTTGGTCAAAAAAACAGGCAATCCTTTTCTAAACCTTATACACATTTTGTCGCATTGTGCTATTTTTTTGTGCCAGAACTTGTGTAAAAAAACAAGCCATATCACAGGTATTGTATTTCCACAGGTTATCATTTTTTTCACCACGAGATAGCACCGATTTGGAGTCTTTATCATAAAACTGATAGACGATTTGTTTTATTTGAGTTACATTGCATATTATGTCATTACTCGTGCAATCATTTAAAACCAAAAATATCAACTAAACAACTGTTTGAGACCTAAATTAAACAATATTTGGGTCACGTGATTCCTACTTAATTCAAAACCTCTGCTGTGATTGGCACACACATTGGTGCGCGCAGAGATTTCTAACGGTTAATATATGGTTAATGTCAAATCAAGGCAAGTCCTGTCTGTTATCTGTTTTCTTGTCTGTTGTTAGAGCTTTCCATATTTTCGCTCATTTGGCTTGTGAAAAGAAGGATGTTTTGGTTCTGGGCATTTAAATAAAGACGTTTTTATTACTTTAGTCTCACTTCTGCATCTCATTTAACAGGTGTTGACACTTCTCTAATTTAATTTACATTTAGATGCATCTTTTAATTCAAAGCTACTTACAAATTGGGGAAAAAACAACAGGCATTTTCTAACAAATTGTCATTTTATCACAAGAAGTGCTTATGAATCAAGTTTCAGCTAAGAGCAGAGGAAGAGCTCACAAAATTCATTTTTTGTTGGTTTTGTTTTTGCCTGCAAAAAGGACTCAAATCTGTTCAGTCTGCTCAAGATGTTCAATGTATTCAGTTTTACATAGACCGTTATGTGGTGTTTAATGCACTTTGAGAGAGAAACTTTAAAAGCTTAATAGTCAGGTCCATTATCCTTGAGCAAAAAGGGATTTGAAATGTAGAGTGCTGTTGGCATTAGATATGTATAGGCTACATATCCAGTTTTTCTTTGATTGCTTAAAGGGTTTAATGGCCTTTCTCTTAATATGTAAACTAAATCTGTAATGTACTCAGCCATTTCATGTTATTCAAAAACAGAGACAGCAAAACAAGCCAATCCTACCTGCCAGAAATAAGCAGCAGTTTACATGAATCACATTAACTGAAAGGTAGAGGCTATTGCTCCAAGACATTATTAACAGTATTTGTGCCATAGCTTAAAACTTTCCAGGTGCACCTTGTTTTTACTGAGCATTCTTGAGATGTTTCTACCTGTTCAACGTGTGGTAATTTACATATACGTAATTTAAGTATAAAGTATAAGGATAAATTAATTGTGAATCGGTTTTGAGAAAGGTTTATGTCGAGATACAAATCTGGGGATATGTTCAGAAAAAACATCTAGGACATCTAGTTTGATCTAGGAAGAGTTAAACTGGATTTTAGTTTTTTTTTTTTCATGTTCCAAGAGTTTTTGCAGTGTTGGATTTAAGGGAATATATATATGTGGTACACTCAGATGTACTGCAGCAGCTCAGTCACAAAGCGACTTATCTGTGCAAAAAGTATTTTATTAGTTTATTACTTAAAGGTGCCTTATTATGCAAAATCGCGTTTTATGACATTCTAAGTCATGTTTTAGTTTTGTTCCCTCTTCAAAAACATGTCTCAGTTTTTATTGTGAATCTTTCATGCATGTTTGTAATTTCCTGTATTCCTTTTTGTGAGCTGAAAACAGCTTGGTGTTCCTAACACCACCCATAGTTCTAGCACCGCCCACTGACCAATCAGATTAATCGCTAGTACAACAGTGATAGCAGCAGAGCCACACTGAAGAATGATGCACTATTACTTCACATAGACATTTTCTGTTGATTCTAATTTAATAGGCATTAACACGTTTTTTAAAGTGCCTCTCAGTTTATGTCTTTGCTTAATTCTGACTGTGTTGATCAGTGGGGGGCATGCGAAAATGCACATTCTGCAGAAGCAACAAATACAGTGGTGATTCAAAGATGTTTTTAAGATAAATATTGCATTTAGGAAGTTATTAACAGTGCCGTTCTGGTATAGAGACTCAAATGTTTATTATAAAGACATTAAAGATGGAATAATACAGCATCTTTAACTTTTTAAAATAGCAGTTGCATCTTGTTTGTTCACAAAGTGAATAGATAATTAGAGAAATAGTTATCGTTTGAAAGAACTTTGAATCCATGAGCCACTGTGAACCGAACAGATGTGAGGTGAGTAGTTTGCAAAGATTTAGTGTCGGAACACATACGCGAGTGGTGTATGCTGCCTCCGGATCGTCCTCCAGCACACGGGACAGGCCAAAGTCAGACACCTTACACACCAGGTTGCTGTTGACAAGGATGTTGCGTGCAGCCAGGTCACGGTGTACATAGCCCATCTCAGAAAGGTAGCGCATGCCAGAAGCAATGCCACGCATCATGCCAACCAACTGAATGATTGTGAACTGGCCGTCGTTCTTCTGTTGGAGAATCACAGAGACGTTATTTGAACCAAACGGCAACACTTTAAACATTTGATGCTCCAGAATACATTTTATTTTAAGCAAATCCAACTTAATTTAAACGTATAAATTAGCATTTCTTGTTAAGTTGGGGTTACCTTTAAAAAGGTGTCGAGAGATCCATTCTCCATATATTCTGTTATTATCATAACTGGTTTACCTAAGAAAAAAATATCACACTCATTTCAGTTTCACAGCCATAGAAATGATGCTACTTTTGGTACTTTTAGAAATAGTAAATGCAAAAAGAAACACGTTAACCCTGTAATTGAGTGAGGCATATAGTGTTGCAAATGTATTTACTATTTAGCAGGGACTTAGACCACCCCAGCAAATTAGCAAAGAACCAACAAACATATTGAATTTTTGTAGCGTTATTTGAAATGGTCATAAAGTGATGATAAGAGTACAAACTTAGTATTAAAAGCTCACTCACTCTTAGTCACCACCCCTTTCAGGTGGATGATGTTGGGGTGCTCAAACTGCCCCATGATGCTGGCTTCACCTAGAAAGTCCCTCCTCTGCTTCTCCGTGTATCCGGCTTTCAGTGTTTTAATGGCCACAGGGATCTCCCTCTTCCCAGGCTGCCGAAGCAGACCACTGCACACCTCCCCAAACTCACCTTGAACATCAGAGAAAGAGGTAGAAAGTGAAACGTTTCGTTTTGTCTCCTGTGGAACCTGTGGAGAGCAAAGCTGCTGAGCTATGAACTCCTGGCTTTCTCAAGGTCTGAATAATATCAAGCTACGGCAGAATTAATAGCGTGTGACTGCTGAAGCATGTCCTTAAACCCTTTTCAAAAAAGTATTTATAGTCAAATAAAAAATCCAAGAAATTGAGTCAAGCTTAAATGGTCAACATTTTTGGCGGACAACAACAAAAAAAGCAAGTTAAAAATCACACAAAGGCTCGTGTTTGGAGCTAAATTTTCCAAAAAGAATATTGGTCTCAAGTCAAGGCTCATGCGCTTGGCATCTAATGTTCTCCACTCTGTTTTCCTATCAATCCTGGTATTTTCTTCACATAACTCACTCACCAGCTCCAATGACCCGCTCGATGGTGATGGAGCCGACATCGATCTCCTTGGCAAACTCGTGGACAGCTTGGTTGGGGTCTTCGTAGGTGTGGGGGTCGATGTATGTGCGGACCGCTGGGAATTTCACTGTGAGGAAGAGAGAGCAGTAGGAAGAGAAAGTGTTGATTCCGGCCCCTTCACAGCTTTATTTTTTTATGTTTTGTGATGTAACAGAAGGAACAAGAGCTTTCACTGAGCTTTCATCTCGGGTGACTGTTCTTGTTCAGGCAGAACATTTTGAAGGATTACTTTAATGCTGCTAAAACCACTTTAAACTCTGTGATTCCTTGGTATTAACTTTGCCTCTCTTCTTGGCTCGATCAAATGGACATGGGTGCTTTTACACCTCTAGTTCATTTATTTTGGTCTCGACAAAGAGAATCAACTTATATATTGTTGCAATCATCTGCAGATTTGGTGCTAATTCACACCACTCTGATCGCTTTGGTTCGAGTACAGTGACTCTATTCACTCAAAAACATTTTTATTTGTTTTTAGTTTGAATCAGAGTTCGGCCATGCTCTCACCACAAACTATCAGGTCTAGAGTTTGCTTGGTTTTGAACCGAGACCACCTCCTCAAGCAGGTCTCGAACTGTTTTTTTAGTCTGCTTTAGCTCAGATTTTTAGCTGTTTTCTCAACTGCACAAACTAACCAAGCTAAAAGGGAAAATGAACTTTAGTTTGAATTAATTAAACTAATCAGGTCAGGTGTTAAATCCCCCTTATTATTGTGCTTGCTTGATCCTTATTAATATGATGCCATTGTACATACTACTGAACACACAGGTTAGTTAATAAAATCCAAATTCTAAGGCATTTGTGCATTGTTCTTTGACCTGTAAATATATAATTTCTTTATTTCCTGCAAAACCATTGGAGAATATTGGTTTCTTTGCAAAATTTCACTTCCATGTTACACTAACACTTCTACGTGCACATATCATACACAGAGCTTAATCACTAGAGGGTTGCAGGCCTGCAGTAAAGCTTCAACCTTCATGAATCACAAAGTCCTCTAGATTTGTTTGGTGCTGCTGGCATGTGTATAGAAGCAGGGTTCGAGCTAAAACTTTCAAGACTCTGGCCCTTCATGACCAAAAGCTGTCAACGCTTGAAGTAGTGAATGGTGGATTTCCGAGGGAAAACAAGAACTGATAACAGTCAGATCTCAGAGTGGTTGTGTACTGGATATGGGTTATGAAAACAGACTTATTTCAGTAGATAGTTACTTGCAACTCATTTAATCATGCATTAAGTTACAGTATCACTGTATAGTAATCTGAGAAAATGCTAGTTATGTTGGCTTGAAATAAATTGTTGTTCGAAACGCATGTCGTCCTAGGCTGTTCAAGCTACAGCCACCAAACTTTGCCAAAACATCCAAACTGGTTTGACTCAGGTTGCTATATTTTTTCAAACTGGTACCAATTAAGAAATCCTGTGAAATCGCAGAGAATGCTGAGAGTTTTTCCATTGACTAAACATGTGGTCAAAATTTGTAAAACTGTAAATCAAACTAAGAATCTCATAGACATTGACTACACTTGTGGAGGTTGTGAACGGAAATATAGTCAAGATGAAACATCACAGGGATATCTGGATTGGATTGTGTTAATCATAGTAACAACTTACTTTTTAATGGCATCAATGAAATCTCCCTAGCAACCAAACTATTTACCCTAGCAACCGGATTTTCTGAAGTCTATCTCAGCTTTGGTATATCAAAGAGACATGGGAGTTGTTTTGTTTATTCAAATTGACATTGGGGGACATTGTGTTATGGGAAAAGTATTGAAAAGTGGGGTAACAATGAATTATGACAATACTTTTACAAGCCAACATCAAAGTTTGGGTGCAAACTTAAAATCTAGATTTCTAGGAAAAATCTTAACATTTTTCCAACGCCTTACATTTTTTCTAACTAAGTAATATTTTTGTCTTTCTAATGAGTAACAAGTGGTTTAAGTGCCAAGTATTTAAATACCAAGTATATAACTTATGTTTTCTTTCTTATTTGCTGTTCATCTCAGGTTGTTTCTTTATAATTGTTTTTTTTTTTCACCATCTTTATTTTCATTTCTCCATTCGGAGAACTTTTCTTGGGTTGTCAAATTTTATTAATTTAAAATTTTGAACATTTGAATCCCCATTGAATCATTTACTATAAATGTGTAAAAAAATTTTGCTGTTTATGTTAATACTTTCTCCATTGCCACAAAAAAATAAAAAGCAGAAATTTATTCAAAAAGCAGAATATTTGCATTTAGAAAACAGTTTAAAAATTGATTTATATTCAGGAAAAAAATTATTTGTTGAGTTTGTATTTTTAAATATTTGTAAATTGTGTTAATTTTATATTTTATAAGTTCTCATTACGCGAGAGCTTGAGGCACACCTTTCAAAAATGTGAACTTCATGAAGCGTAGATGGGGACTGTAAGCTCTGTGATGGTGGTTTTGGCAGCAGAGCATTTCTGGAGTGACATCATACATATCCGAGCGTCTACCCATGAGCACACAAAAACCAACATGGACCGAATCGCTGACTCAAAGTTACAAAATATAATAAATGTTCTATTAAAAAGGACATTTTACCGTTCTTTCAGTACAAAAATTGTCAGATGTCAAAAAAAAGATAATTTAAATAACAGGAAATCAAAACACAAGCAAAGAAAACTCACATTCGAAACTCAGGTCACTAGACTCTATGAAATAACATTACATGTAGGCTTAACACTTAGGTTACGCACCTAAGCTTTGAATCAGAAGTATAAATGGTGATTTAGTGTTGCAGAGGCTAGCAAATTTCATCCTTTACAAGAAGGTTTTGCATGGCCCAAGTACCACAATGATTAATGCTGGACCAAGTTTAGATTCCACGTTAATGCCTTATGACACACTACATGTGACGTCTGGTCATGCACACCACGATTACCACCTCTGTCATACTCGAGCCTCGTTATATACCATATCCAAGAGACAGATGAATGCCAGATGTGCCAGGCAAATGTGTTTGCTGACTATGTGCCAATTCAATTTACGAAAAAGTCAAGGGCACAAACTGAAAAGGAAGTTACTGCATACATTTGTTTAAAAGCATGTAACAAGCAATTATTATACCAAATCTTACACAGAGCTACCCTCCCAATCATTTAAAATATAAATATGTACAAATTGCTACTTGATTGAAATAAAAGAGATTTTTAAATAATTTATTTTTCAATTTTGAAAATGATATTTCTGGCTCTACCATTTCAAACATATCGTAGGAGCAATAAAAGCAGGCAGGGGCTGTAAAAGAGCAGTTATAAGAGCTCAATGATACTCCAGTGGCCTGACGTCATGATGAGACGAAACCCACTGAACTCTGGCTGAACCCGCTCAACACAAGCATACACACACTTACCATGGCCATTGTGGAAGTGCATTTTCTCCTCATCGGGGTCCTGCTTGGCTTTGCTGTATCCACACCGCCTGTTAAAATAAAGAAGAGGACGAGATGTGTTACTGTTCAGCTATAAACCATTGTCAAGCATTCGTCCTAATCTCAACGTTTCCTCTAATGAATGCGTCTGATAGATAAAGGAGGAACAGCAAACACAGCGATGGGGCTCTGGTAATAGTTTAATCTGCTTTCAACACAGGAATCCTCTTGAGAGTTCTACAGATGTAGAAACAGACGACATGAGAGCAATGTCAAGAGAACATCCTCGTTTATCCCTCACCCTACCTTGTGTGAGAGAGATTAAAAAAAGAGCTGTTGTGCCTCAGTACGGAATTTTAAGTAAAATATTGCAGTTGTATTACATAAAACATTAGGCGAATATATGATACATGATTAGGGGCAATTAATTATTTTTTTTTCACCCCTAGACTAAAAACAAGCTAATTTCTGCTTGAGAAAACAAATCTACATCACACAATTGAATAGCAACATGTTTAATTTTAGCGATTTAAAGATTCTCTGAAAACATACCATGTACACCATGTACGATATCTACAGGCCCTTCTCAAAAAAATAGCATATTGTGATAAAGTTTATTGTTTTCTGTAACTTACTGATAAACTTTAGACTTTCATATATTTCAGAATCATTTACACACAACTGAAGTAGTTCAAGCCTTTTATTGTTTTAATGTTGATGATTTTGGCATACAGCTCACAAAAACTAAAACAAATTGCATATTTCATCCGACCAATAAGGAAAATGTTTTTAATACAAAAAAAGGTCAACCTTGAAATAATTATGTTCAGTAATGCACTAAATACTTGGTCTGGAATCCTTTTGCAGATTGCTTCAAGGCGGCATGGCATGGAGGCAATCAGCCTGTGGCACTGCTGAGGTGTTATGGAGGCCCAGGATGCTTCGATAGCACCTTAAGCTCATCCAGAGTGTTGGGTCTTGTGTCTCTCAACTTTCTCTCCACAGAATCCCACAGATTCTCTCTGGGGTTCAGGTCAGGAGAGTTGGCAGGCCAATTGAGCACCAGTAATACCATGGTCAGTAAACCATTTACCAGTGGTTTTGGCACTGTGAGCAGGTGCAAGGTGGTGCTGAAAAATTAAATCTTCATCTCCATCAAGACTTTCAGCAAATGGAAGCATGAAGTGCCCCAAAATCTTCTGATAACTAGCTGCATTGACCCTGCCCTTGATAAAACACAGTGGACCAACACCAGCCACTGACATGGCACCCCAGACCATCAGTGACTTCAGGTATTTTGGCATTTCCCTCTCTCCAGTCTTCCACCAGACTCTGGCACCTTGTTTTTCGAATGACATGGAAAATTTGTGCAACATTCCAGTGTTGCTTCTCTGTAGCCCAGGTCAGGCGGTTCTGCCGCTGCTTCTGGTTCAAAAGTGGCTTGACCTGGGGCATGCGGCACCTGGAGCCCATTTCCTGCACACGACTGTACACGGTGGCTCCGGATGTTTCTGCTCTTGACTCAGTCCACTGCTTCCGCAGGTCCCCCAATGTCTGGAATTGGTTCTTCTCCACAATCTTACTCAGGGTCCGGTCACCTCTTGTCGTTGTGCAGCGTTTTCTGCCACACTTTTTTCTTCCCACAGAGGTGCCTTGAACTACTTCAGTTGCGTATAAATGAATATAAAACATATGAAAGTCTATGTTTATCAGTACATTACAGAAAATATTGAACTTTATCACAATGCGCAAATTTTTTGAGAAGGACCTGTATTACTGTAATAAAAAACTTAAAATCTATAAACAACTATTTTACTGAAACTATTTTAAATAAAACTTTCAGAGCAAAATAAAAATGCAGTTAAAATGCTTCAAAACCTAGTTTGATGTGTATTAGGGTGTATGGCGTGGCTGGTTTTTCAAAACGATAAATAATCGAACAAAAGCATAATATAACCTCTCCACTCCACTCTTAACAATATCTGTTGAGGGTAAACAACTCATCTTGACCCTCCCACCAAGTTCCTGATGAAACAATTGTGATGTCAACCCTGTGTTCTCCCACTCTTTGGTGCCTATCCTCCAAATGAAGCAAATATTCGAGATCAATCAATGTTTATATAAATACATAACTTATTTTTAATAACATTAAAAACAAACATTTAACCATTACTAAACTCACAAACATGCTTAATTTCATTTTTTAAAAACTTAAGTGAACTGCCCCAACTGATTATTATTCCCTGATCCCTGAAGCAAATATTGTTTATAGCAGTACAAACAGCTATTTTAGGCAATGTACAGTTTACTTTCCGTCGTTAGTTTATACCCCATTTTAATAAAAAAAATGTAACAAACCACTTCCCTTTTCTTGTGTCTGTTTAGAGGTGTATTGTATCCCATTGTTATGGTGTGTTCATTTTAGGAAGGAATGTATTTATTTCACAGCCTTGTGTGTGTCCCGTGGGATGTGTCTTTGTGACTCTAGCCTCAGGAGAGTCACATACGCTCTTCACACTCCTGCTGCAGAGCAGATGAGTTTGAACATGACCAGCTCATCACCCCTGAAGCTCCGCCTCTTCCTGTCCCCACTGCCCTCTGGTTACTCTGACTGATGGATCCATTTTAGCAGAAACAAAAAGTTTGTTTAATAATATCGTTTTTTCCAAAACAACATAACTCCATTTTTATGTCTTTACGTAAAAGGTGTTTTCTTGTAAATCTAATGTTGTAAATCTAAAATTTCTGTTCCAAACTTTCATAAAAAACCTCAAAGTCTTAAAAACAAACCTTTGAAATACAGATTTTATTATTTAAAGAATAAAATTATTTTTTCCCCCAAAAAACACTCATATAATTAAAAAAAATACAAGGTATCAATAAATTATTATTTTTAGTATTTTTAAAATAAAACCATCCAAATTACCGTAGCATACAACATCAATATTGAATCAGGTTTCTAGTTCCAGAATATATCGGTTAAACAGTGACAAAACCTACATGCCGATATTTGACTCACTGCTTCGAACTGTCCCCGAAACAGACAAACCAGGACTCCATGGTAATGTAAAAAAATACACTTCAGCTTTAACATTAACTCATTTTATTTTAAATGCTATTTATTCTCATTTTGAAACCAAACTCCTCCTATGTGCATTAAATAGTGAAACTTGCTCTACAGTGATTGATTAAAAAATACATCAAATCAAACCTATTAGTCATAGTAAATTATAATTGTGTAAAATAAAGCAACCATGTCTATTTTCTAATCAGAGATTGAGACATGCCAAATTGGTTGCTATTAGGGGTGTAACGGTACGCTAGAATCGTATTCGGTTCGGTACAGTGTCTTGGAGAGTTCGGTTCGGTTCATTCGGTTCGGTACAAAACAATAAGAACTTACATATTCTTTATTTTGAAAAGCTGCCAATACACAGTAGAATTCTTGCATAAAATAAATAAAAGTGACACATTTGGGTGATATTTTAAATAAATTGCACTCTTTATTAAGAAAAACACATTTTTTTTAAATAAAAAATGAAATACTGCAACTAGTTAGGATAGATTACCTATCCACATTTTCTGAAGAGAGCATAGATCTGGTTGCAGTGACAATATCTCCAGCAGTAGAAAATGTTAGATGTGTTGCCTGCCCGATCTCCGTGGAACAATGTCGGCATACAACTTTAAATTTATCCACTCGTCTATCCCTGTTATGTATTTTAACAGAGAAGCCAAAGTGTTCTCAAACACGAGACCGTAGTGAGGTGAGCGGGTCTTCAAGCTCTGGCTTCCCTTTCGCTTTTGCCATGCCATTTTCCTACTCGTGCTCGTGCTCGTCACTCAATAGCGTCCGTGCAGAAACTCGCCTAGGAACATTGTTCCGCTGCGCTTAATATCGCGCTAATAATAGATTTATATCATTGAATAAAAATACCGAATACCGAAACGGTACGCAAGTGTACCGAACCGAACAGGCCGTACCGAAACGGTTCAATACATACCGTGAACCATTACACCCCTAGTTGCTATGGTAAACAGTTTACTATCAAGGGGTCAGTGACGTAATATAATGTTCCCCATGTTAATATGAGTAAAATAAAGCAACCCTATGTTCCTATGATTTTCCTTAGCTAATATAGAGATGTGCCAAATGGTTTCTATGGTAAAAAATATGGTTGCTATGATGAGGTCAGTGACCTAATATAATGTTGCCCATGTCAATACAAGTAAAATAAAGCATCCCTATGAGTTTCTTAGCTAATATAGAGATATGCCAAATCAGTTGCTATGGCAAACAGCCTGCTCGATACGAAAGAACTTGTGACATCATCTTGTACCTACTCTACACTTATATTAATATAAATCAACACCCATGTCTCTACAGTTTTCAGATTAGAAGATATTCACATTGAAAATTATATTGCATAGTAGGTGGGGTTTGAAAAATGTATGCTAATTCATATGCACCGATTGGCTTTGTAAGTCATTTGATCTCAAAAGTGTTTATGACAAGCCAACACAATGATTGCAAAGTGTAAATGTGGCAAATTGTAATTATTTGACAGTTTGTTAATTTGACAGTCTGATTTTTAAATCAAAATGAATGACAGGAATATATAAGTTTAGCATTTTGCATTATCTATCCAAAAACTGGTGTAAAATCCTATTTTTTGTAAGTTGCAGATTTTCATTAAAACCCTACCCAAAATCTCCTCACATCACCATAAAACCCCGGCATTCCTTCGACAGCTCTGCTAACAGGCCCGGGTTCTCAGACAGCTTGCAGTAATGGCCTTCTGATCGTGTCCTTGTAGCTCATTCATGAATACGTCTTGACCCAGTAAGGGCAGAGATGCTATTTACAGGCCTGATTGCTTCCTGCTCGAGAGCCTGTTCAAAACCATCTGTGACATGGAAGTTGATGGAGTGTCAAGGCTGTGGTCCGCATTATACACTGATATACACTTTAAGAGTAATTGCTCGAAACCTCAGCACCCTCGAGGACATCCCAACCCTTGCTTAAACAATTCGGAATCACTTTCAAGGGGCAGTCGGGAGGTTTTTATGAAAATCCACCAGGTGATCTGTCTTTGATGTCTTTCCCTTGTGGAAGCTGTCAATCTCAACAAAGACTTGACACAACTGAATTAAAGGCTGACTTTGGTTCTAGGTGAAGGGTAGGGCAAGACTTGGATGAAAGTATTTCCTTTAAGTAAAATGTTTTAGTTATCCCTTGGTCAAAGAACTGTTGATTCATGGTTGTGTTCAAGAACAAAAATCTTAAAATTAAAATAGGTGCATCAGTCATTGTTGTATTTTAATCATATGAAAAAAGTTTCAAATTATTCTATTATAACTAAAGCTAAACTTTTATTTTCAGCTGAAAATGCAAAAATTAAATAGTAAATTTCCAAAGGTCTGTGCTACAGACATGTCATGGAGAGTTTAGGCCTATAAACCAAAGGTGAATATAAATGTAATAAAAAAAAAAGTTTTAAAAGGAAATGAAATGGAAGGAAAGGAAAGGAAATGAACAAGTGCTTGATCTTTTGACCTACACGATCTATAAAGTTCCAGGACTTAAAAGTTTTTTAAACCTTTTATGATGGTTATTAAAAATCTAACATGATTTTTGACAACGATAAACATTTATACGATATATTTATTTGTATATTTCCTCGACCAATACACAAATTATCTCCTGAAACTCTCTCATCTAATTCGAAACCCTCTTTTGAATAAACCAGACGAGCAAAAAAAAAAAAAAAAAAAAAAAGAAATACACAATTTTATCTTCCTACTGCATAAACTTCCATTGTAATTCCAGTAATTTGCAAGCTGTTTATTACAGATAGACAGATCTCGTCTCAGCTTGTTTCCTCTAGCCACTGAGCACAATAGCATGCATTACTGTCTCATTTTAAAATGTTTGTGCCTGAAATGCTAAATAGGACAGCATGTTTGAAACAGGATATTGTTGTTGGCTCCTCGTCCTGCTCTACCATTGTGTGTTTTGGGATTGTGCAACCAAATCTCCCCAACTGTTTACATTAAATATTAGCCAGGCACATATTGTTCCCACTCTCAAACGTCATTTGATGATCAGATCAGTTTATGACAGGTAAAACTGGCAGTTAATAGACCCGTCAAAAAAGTGTAAAAGAATTTTACAACACTTAGCATTATTATTTGTAATGAATTTGTGTTGTAATGATTGTAATAGTACTTACCTGCCGCTCATAAGGAAACCTGTGACAAGAGCAATGAGGATGATGCCCACAGTGACTGCCACAGCAATGACGGGCACCTGCCCCTGCTCACTGGATGCTGCTACTGTTCAAAAATACACCAATGAAATTAAAAATATGTAAATATACACAAATATTGCTGGAACATTATTGCCTATTTTTAGTCACAAGTGCAAACAAATGTAAAATGTGTTTATCCTTTCAAAACAAACATTCATAACATTGAAGAAAGGTAAGGTTTCAAATATTCCTACTATATTAGGATTTGTATTTATATTTAATTTTAATTACTTATAGTTACTATTCTTTGCATAAGCAATGATCACAATTATTAGGATTGGTGTTTTACATAAAATAAATGTAGTCACAAAAACACTTGAAAAAAATGATCTTAAACAAGAGACTGCGAAATTAAAAGTTTCATATTTTTGTGACAAATGTAATGATTTTTCATTGGTTTTAATAAATTTTCATTTGTCAATATGAGACAGAGTTATAAGCTTTTACCACATTATGAAAGGGAATAAGACAAGATAAGACAAGACAGGAAGGGACATGACAAAACAAGTCACAATGAAACAAAACAAGACTGAACAAATAAAGGTAGGGTAAGGGTAGGCAATACAAAACAAACCTAGACAGGACAAAACATGAAAAAAAACAAGTCAGAACGAATAAAACAAGATAGAACAAAGCAAGGTAAGGTAAGGTACGGCTAGGCTAGACAAATCAAGACAAGAGAGAATGAAACAAAGCAAGACAGAACAAGGTAAGGTATGGCTAGACTAGACAAAGCAAGCTAAGGATAAGACAAGACAGGACATTAGAAAAATCTTGTTTTCTCATTAGTCAGAATGAGAAAACAAGACAGAACAAGGCAAGGTAAGACCAGGGTAGGCTAGACAAGACAGAATTGAACAAAACAAGACCAAGGTAAGGCTAGGCTAGACAAAACAAGATAAGACATGACAGTACATGTAAAAACAAGTCAGAAGGAAAAAAAAGATAGAACAAGGCAATGTAAGGTAAAGCTTGCCTATAAAAAACAAGACAAGACAGGTAAAGACAAGAATGGGCAAGACAAGTTAGAATGAAACAAAATAAGACAGAACAAGACAAGGTAAGGCTAGGCTAGACAAAACAATACAGGAACGACAAGAAAAAACAAGTCAGAAAGAAACAAAACAAGACATAATAAGGTATGGCTAGCTAGAAAATTCAAGACAAGGATAAAACAGGCTATTAAAAAATTAGGTCAGAATGAAACTAAACAAGTCAGAACAAGGCAAGGTAAGGTCAGGCTAGGCTAGACATATTTTTACAGGACAAGATCACACAAGGCAAGGCAAGGTAAGGCTAAGGTAAATAAAACAAGACAAGACTAAACAAGTCAGAACGAGGCAATGTAAGGAAAGGTTAGAAAAACATGAAAATACAAGACAGGACTACATACTAAAGTGCATTTCATACATGAACATTTCTGCTTTGTGACCACCAGTGCCAGCATTCACACTTGCCAACTAGTTGATCAGCCAACTAAGTCTCATTGGTCTTTTGTGACATGACAGTTTGAGGTTGACCAAATGATTTTTTTTCATGTTCCAGGGACTGCCATAAATATAGAATTCGATGGAGGTAAATAAACACTCTTGCAACAACCAAGTGTATCTGATCGCGGCATTCAGGAAATGGGGCAAGTGTGGATTGAGCTGTACAAGCCCAGACCGTCCGCGCCCCCTTTCGAGATTATTGGTCAACTCCCACATCTGGGATCAGTACAATATGTATATGATTGATGTGAATCTTGAAGCTCTCAAAATCACACAGAAAAACACAAGGATTCAACTGTAACTGAAAACAAACTGAAGAACATACAGACAAGCAACGCAAGAATCGTATAACACAGGACCGCCATCCAAAGGCAGGGAGTAACACTGCATCCATATTTAACTACAAAAAGCCCCACTTTTGAGCACGCAAACAAACCCAAGCACACATATCAAGTAAGTGTGTGGAGAGAATATATTTACTAAAGTGGTACTTACAGTACGGACTTGTTTCAAACTCAAAGCGTCGACTGAACCCTCCGTATCCTGCAGAGGTCCGAGCTCTGACTTGAAAGATGTACGCTGAGGAAGGTTTGAGGCTATCCACAGAAACCTCCATCTCCTTTGACTTCACAATAGTGTAGCTTGTTTCCTGATCCTACAGAGCCAAAACAAGACAAGAAAACACAACTGAGCAAAGGATAAAGGCCTCGCGTCTCAAGAGAGAACTGTAAAGTGTGTGAGGTTAGGCCAGCAGAGGATCAGTTTCGCGCTCTTCATTTGGCTTTGTTTTAAAAAGCTCCGTGTTAAGTGCTCCATCCATTAGCTTTCATGGGAGCGGGTGTAGGGAGTCAAGCCTGATTCTTTCTCTGAGTGCAGGGTTTCACAGAACAGTCCAAAAGGCTGAGGTCATGAGGAGCAGAGGCTCGTTTTCAGTGGGTTTCAGCCTTTAAATGGCTCAACAAAGAAACCTGTAAATGCTGCAAGGTGAGGAGCAATCAGAGTTGGTGATCACAAAGGGGTTGAGTTTCAGACTTTGTGAGGCTTGTCGCCAGTGGGGTGGTCTGATGAGACGACCGGAGATGATCATGCTGTTGGTAATGTCACTATATTATGATCTCATATTATTAACTCGATTGCATTTTATTTTTAACAGATGGATGGCTTTATTTTGGAGAATAACTGGAAGTTAAGTTGTAAACGTGTGCCCTCACCAGATTGCACCAGAGTCGTCTTAACCCTTGTGATAACACTGAATGGGACATTTTTGTTGTCATTTGTTTACAATTTAATGACAGCCATTAGCAATGTTTATATCCAAAGATGCAAATGAAATGTATGTGCAAAACTGGAATATCACATACAATATTTGCAAATAAAGCACCGTTTCCATCCAACGAGACAAATTCATCACTTCCTGATAAACTGACGGCAAATATCAAAAGAAAAATGGAAGTTGCTGCATTAGGAGGCCTTTTTTTGTACATAAGAACTTACTTGTGTCTTAGAACACGTAGACAAAACGCAATATGCACAGTCTTGCTTTTGGAGGCGGGAGACTGCTCTTTGGGAATGGAACCGGTCAAGACAGTTCTGTGAGATGATAATATGACAGACTTTGGCTAATGAAGCACTACAGCACTAATAGTCATTGAATAAACATCATAGCTTGTAAGGAGCTCACACGTCTGATGGAAGAGTGGTGCCAACAAAAAAGATGTCGTACTGTCACTTCGGATACATTTTCACTAGGAGAACAAGCAATGAAAGTTGGCTCTTTTGATGATGTGAGAAGGACGTAAAAAAGCTGCTTGGTGGCGCTCATCTCACATTTTCATAACGCCTTCACACAGGAAACAGGAAAGACATATTGCATCACAATTGCTCTCTTTTCTCCACATTTTTGTCAAAGAGCTTCTTGTGATCAGCCACCAACAGTAAAAAACATAGATATCTTATATGTAGATACCTTGTAACGGTCTGTCGCATACGTTGTCATTGTGCCATCCTAGTACAAGACTGGACAGATTGGTTATAGTAAAGTATAATAGTGTTCATATTTTCAGGGAAACATAACATTTCTCAGGGAAATAGTTAATTTATATTAGAAGAGGAATGAAATTCAGTTGCAGTAAGACAGAATACATGAGTTTGAACGAGAGAGAGGGAAATAGAACAGTGAGGTTACAGGGGTCTGAGGTCAAGAAGGTGCAGGAGTTTAGGTATTTGGGGTCAACAGTCCAGTGTGACGGGAAGTGTGGAAAAGAGGTGAAGAGACGAGTGCAGGCAGGTTGGAGTGGGTGGAGAAAAGTGTCAGGGGTGTTGTGTGACAGAAGAGTGTCAGCAAGAATCAAAGGAAAGGTGTACAGAACAGTAGTGAGACCAGCTATGATGTATGGGTTGGAGACTGTAGCAGTGAAGAAGAGACAAGAGGCAGAGCTGGAAGTAGTGACAAGGATGGAAAAGATTAGGAATGAGCACATCAGAGGAACAGCTCAGGTTGGTTGTTTTGGAGACAAAGTCAGAGAGGCCAGGTTGAGATGGTTTGGACATGTGCAGAGGAGGGATAGTGGTTATATTGGTAGAAGGATGTTGGAGATGGAGATGCCAGGCAAGAGGTCAAGAGGAAGGCCAAAGATGAGATATATGGATGTGCTGAAAAAGGACATGAAGTTAGTTGGTGCAAGAGTAGAGGATACTGAGGACAGATTTAGGTGGAAACGGATGATTCGCTGTGGCGACCCCTAAACTGGGAACAGCCAAAAGGAGAAGAAGAAGAAG
>SRMA01024532.1:0-21075 GCA_007224835.1 Danionella cerebrum
GCAACCCGCAACTCCGTATTTTTTCCCGCAACTCCTTTTCTAAAATAGCCCAATTGTGCGGGAAAACCGCTACCCTGGCAACCATGATTACAGTATAATGGTAAGCTCCTATAAGTGAATTTCTAACCTCCTCCTCCTCCTGGGAGTCAGAAAGAGCAAATTTAAATATTTATATGCTCATGATTTCCATGATTCCCACACAGTCTTAAATGTTGGTATTTATTCAGCAAAGGAACTGATTTCATAAATTGTGTCTTTTTCTTTGGTATTTTACTAAACATTGCAGTATTTTGTAAGTGTAAAAAACAGCACACAATTACACCAAATTGTGTAATCTTGTACATAAATTGTCCTAAAAATTGATTTTTTAAATATTTAAATATACCACATTAACTCTAGTTGCTGGATTTCACCATCCGCCATACTGCATGCTTCTAATTCGAGGTACAACACTGACAATTGTGAACGAAGGAAGCACACATTGATCATACATGGATCATAATTACTTAAATAAAATGCCCTGGAAAACTGGTTTTGGGACAAGAAAAGGATTTAAACTGGTATAAATGTCAGTGGAGGACATTCTCTAAACATTCAATCAAATATTAATTAGTCAAGAAAAGACTGAAATATATGTTACCCCTACTCAAAAACATAAAAGTTAAGCTTTATTAATGAGCAAAAAGCACATTATTTTAATCTCTTCTAATCAAGCTAATTCTGCATAAATATATATTTATTTCATTTCTTTCGAGAGATATAAAGTGTTGAAGTGACAGATAAATTACATTTTGTTATTTATTTCATACATGAAAACTCCTGCAAATGATAATTAAGTCCCTTTGGTGAGCTCAATGGCAAAGCTACAAGCGCCATGATGCCCAAGTACCCCATGCATTATCAAATATAGATGTTGGTATGTTTTAAACATTACTGCTCACTTTAAAAAGTAGATATTGTGCTTTTTAAGGAAAACAAGTGCACTCTCATTAAATCACTCTGAACTTAAGAGCCATCTTGTAATTAGTTATATCCCCCCTGGGAGTTTTTACAAGCATCACACCAACTGAGCCATAGAAAAGTTAAGAATAGAAACCTGTAGACACCCCAAGGTCTCCAATTCTTTACAAGTCCCATCTCCCCCACAGCAACTTTTTTATGAAAAAGCTGATATTGGGTGGCTCTTGGTATTAAACAATGTTAGTCATTTTGCACTTGCAGTCATATGGAATTGATTCAGATCTAAAAGTTGGACATCTACCAAATAAATTGGGAATCAATCATTATTTGAAAAGTCAAAGGAATGTGTTACACTTAAGCACTTCCATTGAGTGTTCCACGAGAGAGAGAGAGAGAGAGAGAGAGAGAGAGTTTGCCACTCGTCAATATCATAATACCATTCAATCACCAAAGGAGGAACAAATGCTATGATTCTCATAGCAACCAAAGCATATGTTTCTAATGAAGTTCATGTTATCTGCAATTTTAATGCATGTTAGAAGCCTTTTAACATTGTGCAAACGCGTGTTATTTAAACGTGATTTATTTAATTTATCAACATTTTATGTTTTTTTTTTTCAAAACGCCATAACTCCATTTTGAAGAATTTGAGTAGAAATGTGTTTTCTTTAACACGAAAGTGATTTGAGGTAAATCTATATTTTCTATTCCAAACTTTCTGTTCTGTCATGCAAACTTTTTAATTTTAATATATAACTTTTATATCTACATTTAAAAATTTTTACTGACTGCAATCTGCAGAAAAATGGCCCGGTTTCTGTTCCATCTTAGTACAAGCCACAACATGATCATGGGATTTTCAAATGTGAAAAAATACACTTCAGATTTGACACCACCTTGATTTTTTGCCACCTTGGTGTTTATCGCGTTTTGGAGCCAAACTCCTTATTGTAAGTGTACTTTTATATCATCTATATATCCGTTGTCTTTTTATTGAATGCTTTATGCAATATTTAGTTTCAAATTATACAATTATTAGTGCTAGAAATTATTTATTTGAAATAAATCGACTTGAATAACTGGCCACAGGCTACTGAGTTTTTTTTTTAAATCAGCATTATCAAGAGAAAAACCCAGGATGTCCTTCTAATCACAAGCTCACAAGATTTGACGCTCTTTTTAGTCACTACATTGATGCGGAGGCTTCCACGCAGCATTTATGGGTGGAGCCAAATGTTTTCTAGAAGCTGGAAATGACAGTTATGCCTCAATATTTTAAAAATCAGGTCACCATCTGAAATAAACATAAAATAAAAAGAATACTGAACGTTCTCCTCTGTATAGATGACTATTGAAAATCATCAAAATCTTTCCGACACCCCCGGTATCGACCATCGGTGTCATACAGAACATTCAGATGAGTTGATGATTCATTCACTGCTGTATAGATTTTGTTCACGATGCCCACATTTCAGAATCTTGACAGTTTCATCTAACCCTTCCTCCTCCACACTCTTCCTCACTCAGCCTTTTCACTGCTGGCTTCGTATAAATAATGAAGCTGGAAGGAAATCTGTGGCCAGCCAACCAGGGTGGAGGAGAGCACAACAGGCCTGATCAAAAGGCCGTCCCGCTCTCTTCTCTGTTAAAAAGCGAATGAATTATTGAGACGACATGCTTTGACTTTGCAACTGTGCCCAGAAAACATGCTCTACCTCCTGGAATGGGATCTGAATAGCTCGGGATGAGATCCAGACAACACAAGCCAATTAGAAATCTGCACAGAGACAGCTTTCTGATGTCTGAGTAAACACATGCTAATGATTTCATTTAATTAGCAAATTCACATGTAAAGTATTTAAAGCAATGAGATTCAAATCCCTTTAAAGATCACGGGTAAGCATGAGAGAGTTTGAGAAAATTGAACGATTTTTCAGTTAAATGAATCAACTATTAATGTCTACTGTATAATAATACAGTATAATAACGTTAAAGGCAACAGCATGCTGACATGTCAAGATGTCCTCGGGCTGAGGCTTGCTTTAAATACTGTACAGTTGACATGGTTACAGAGGGAAAGAGAGACAAATCCAGACGCAGCCGCCAGACTTTGACCAGAAGTTGAAAGGTTACCCTCCTACTCACAAACAAATGGAACGCATCAATGGAATATTGATGATCTCATTTTTTTGCACTTTTCAACAGTGGTTGCCATGTTCCTGTACAGACTGATAACCTCCACAAGTTTCTACGAGGTTCTCGCCTTTTAAAAGTGAATTAATTCTATTGGTTTCTACAACGATTACTAAAAGACACACCCAACTTTTGTGTAAACCATGATATACGAGGCAATACTTCCATGAAAGAAACCGATGCATGACCACCAACGTTTTTCTGAGCTTTGAAGAGTTCCACTCTTTAGATTTGGATGGGGGAAGTGTGAGCTGGGAGGTTTTGGCTGAACCCTGGAATCAGCCAGAAGGTATCCATCACCTCAAGACCCAGGAGTCACAGCAGTGAGAAAACAGATTGATTTCTCTCCTCCCACAAACAATTAGCTATAAGCACTCCATTATGAGCACAGACAGTCTCCACATATTCTTCAACATGAATTCATGTCCAGTTGCTATACAGCCGTGTATCGTCTTTATAATATTGTAGGAATAGTAGTTTGTAACACAAAAATAAACAATAAAAATCCTAAATTTGTATTAAACATGTTTTTATTAACAATTTACAGGTGCTGAGAAAAAAAATGGTGCAACTTTTTACACAAGCTGCCACAAAAATCATGAATGTTAGGCTGCAACAATCACAAAAAAATGCTGCAAAGTCTTGAAAGAACGACTTCATTTTCCAACCCGCTTATTTCCTTTCATTGGGGTCACTGGGGTGCATCTCCAGCGCACATTGGGTGAGAGACGGGGGTACACCCTGGATAGGTCACCAGTCCATCGCAGGGCAACATTCACTCACACATTCACACCTAAGGGGAGTAATATTGAATTTATATATATATATATATTTTTTTTTTTTTTTTTTTAAAGCCCTATATAAAAGCCCTTTAAACACAATTTTCAAGACATTTGTAGTTGTAAATGAATCTATAATAAATACAATTTCTTCTCATTTTGGGCTAAAAGTCACTTTTATTCTTGAAACAATAAAAATCACCTTTCATATTTTTGTAAAATGCTTAAAAACATTTATAATAAAAGTAATGGTTTTAGTAAGCTAGTAGATTTAGCACATTTAGAAAATTTGTCATATGCAAAAATAACTTCCTAGCATCTTTTAGTGTCGTTCCCTCAAACATGCAAAACATGCCTCAGGTTTTGTTCAGAATCCTTCATGCATGTTTCGGTAGTGCTATATTCCTTTTTTTGTGAGGTATGTGTTCCTCGCAACGCCCGTAGTTCTTATGCCTGCCCATTGACCAATAAGATTAATTGTTAGAACAGCTCATCACTATGCAAATCAAGTGCGCTGCCAGACCCAGAAGTGAGAACAGCAGACCTGCTCTAAAGAACAATGCAAAGGAAGTGTATTTTCACCTGAAATCGGTTAATATTATCAACGAAACACCGTTGATAATATTTAAAACCCCTAGAATATTTGCGTGAAATAGACCCAAACTTTGTTTATTAACTTTATCTCATGAAAACAGCACCAGAGTGCGTTAGCATACACTGGCACTGAACTGCGTGAAGCGTTTTGTTATTTCTACATGTTTACAGTGGATTAATTTGCTTGCAAACTCTTCGATTGTACTTTTTTATGTCCCTTTCCAGCCCGGGTGGCACACAGAAAACTCTTAATTCTCATTTGAACTTCATGATCTTCAACTTCGTTTTCATGATTAATAGTGCGGTTAGAAAGTTAGTAACATTGCTTGGCTAGCAGAGAGGGCTCAAATATTTTTTAAAAATGCTTTAAATATGGCACCTTTAATGACTTCTAAATAGAGCCATTTTCTAAAAGTGTAGATATCTTTATGGCTAGGTGTAATAGCAGTTGAATAAATAGTAAAAAAAATAATTAAACTACATTAGTTTCTTAAAATAAAAAGTTTGGATGTTTTATTAAACTGTTACTCATCTGAACCATTGTTAAACGCGTCACACCAATCTCACCATTTCCAAGTTCAACGTGGTCAATGTACCATTGACAGAGAGCCAAATACACTTGGGGAAACATGGCCTTTAAAAGCGAGGGTCCTCCAGATCTTTGCTAAAGATCACCCATACAATCATAGGCTCTTAGTGCTCCACTAAAGTGATAAGACGTCTATTACTGAAGGCTCACAATCCATATAAACAAATAAAAGCTGTATTCTCTCGAAAAAGATTCAATGGCAGCTCTACGAGTTTTCTCCAACTGTAGCTTATCTGCATTAGTCGGTCACAGCAAACAGGCTTTTGCCTCCTGAGGGATAAATATGAGGCAGTGACATTAATCAGAAGGATTTGGTGGCCTCTCTCAGACAGACTGCCGGTGTGTAAAGTTAAACCCCATCTACTCCAGGCAAAAGCTCAAATAAGATCTCCTTTCTTCTCTCCAGGCGCAAGCACGTGAGCCATGCCTCTGGAATCGAGACGTCGCAAATCCCAGACTATTAGACTACAACAATATACCAAACACAATGCAGCAAATCCCAAACCGCCTTTTATTCGCCCGTAGAAAATTTCATATTTCGCATCAGTTTCAAAGCTTGTAATCTCTTCAAACCACAAACATATCACTGCTCCATTGCCTCCCTGAGAAGATTGCGAGAGGATTTTAAATATACGAATGACAAAACGCAGCTTGTAATACAATGTAATGCAGCTTCATGATTTTTGCACCTTGAAAACAAAATGCAACTGGTCCCTTGCAATGTTCTCTAGCCGATACAGTGAAAGACAGAGGTTTCTTTGCATAGACGTCTAGCAGCGATGCATGAAGCGCACACATCTCTGCTCATCGACCCCAGGGAACCAAAGCTGTGTGCGTAAAAACACACCGATCAGCAGGTGAGACACAAACAACATCCTCACGTCCCTCTGTCAAGACTCTGACACACTCGCCGTGGTTCTTCCTTCCACCTGGATTTAAACCAGCACCGGAGCTCACACACAGGCAGTGTGTCACCATCTGGAAATGCTCAGCTTTGTGCTGTTTTGTCAGTCATTAAAAGCCACATCACACCAACGTCTCTGACAGACGACAAAGGTGCTATTTGTTTCATTGTGTTTAGACGATGCATGTTAAAATTAACTTTGGCAACAAAAGACAAATATTAGTTTTTTTATTGTGTGATGAATATTGTATGAAACCTTTTTTACAGTTTATTGCCACCTGATGTGCAAATGCCTGTGTGATCGTGAATAACCCCCCCCCCATTGTAATTGAAAGGCAAAGTAAAAGAAAATGCAGCTTTATTTTGCTTGAACCTGAGTCAGCTCATCAAAGCAACGCAATGAAAGATTTAACATCTGTGAGGGGGAGAGGGGGAAGTCACAGATCTTCTATGAGGAGTAAGAGAGGATAGAAAAAGTAAGAACCTAGTTGCGCAACATGCAAACAGGGTTATCAAAGCAAGGTTAACAGCAGGATTTCCCATACTGTTAAATAGAGAGGCCTTTTCTGTATTTCAAATTGTGTAATGAATCAATTTGAGGGATCAGTTTGTAAATATATACGGTCACCTGCAAACAATCAAGAAGTCTGGCTCTGGAACTTCTTCTTTAAGAGGCTCCACTGCCCTCCATGAGTTAACTGTAGTAATCGCATCTGTTTGAACTTGGTATCAGTATAAAAGACCACCACACTCTAAACTCCAATATAGCCAAGACCAAAGGGCTGTCAATGGACACCAGGAACAAAACTGTAGACTTCATAAGAAATTAATTGTTAATGTCCTGGAGTGACCTCCAGATCTCAACCCCATAAACGCTGTTGCCTAAGATTACAGCTCTAGAGATCTAGATGAATGCACCCAAATAAAAGTAACGGAGAAAAAAAAGCTCCACATTTCCATCAAAGAAAAGTAAAAAAGTATTTTTAAAAAGTAAAAATAGTAAATATTTTTGTATTGACCAATTGTTTCTTTATCATAGTTATCGTGATAAAAATTACATGACTAAAGTGTAGGTTGCAATAAGGTACATACTTTGATTTTTGTTTGTTTTAAATGAACAGTGCAGGAGCTACGACAAAATTTGCAAAATAATTCAAATTAAAATGTGCGATTGTCTTTCAGTTTCATTTTTACAAACCCCAAATCGGTGCTGTCAGTCACATCTAGTGGTGAAAAGAAGGGAAAAGTACCTGTTTTATGGCAATATATGGCTAAATATTATTACTAAAACTTATTTATTTTGTTATAAAACACAAAAAGCTATCTGTTCTCAATTTTTTTGATGTAATAATTGTTATTTTTTTTAACAATTTTAGTATAGTTCTGGAATTATTTTTGAGTACAAAGGCCAAAAAGGCCCCGGGTTTCTAAGGGTTAAGTGGAAGAACTTCCACAATAAATGGCTGGCTAAAAACTTTTTTTTTTTTTGCCCTAATGCACTTCCTTAAAATCTCCTGCATTTACTCTCGTGTTTATAAAACATAGCCCTGCACTTGTGCCTTGAAACCACAGCATTCTGTTAATTAATATTATAATTATTATTGTTATATAATAATGTAACAAAAAAAAAAACCCTCAGAGGTTCTCATGAATATTCCACGCTGAAATCTTCCGAGCTGATCATATTTGAATCATCGCATACACAGTGACTCTCATCTTCACATTTCCATCTCTAAACAATCCCATCTATCACAATAGACATTGTTTTGAGGGTTGAATAAAGAATAAATTAGCCTAATGAACAGATGGGTGGTAAAATGGTGGGTGTGAAATGAACAATGGCTAGTGCAGCAAGCAGCGAGGGATCTGTGGAAGAATCACAGCTTTCACTGCGGCGAGCAGGCCTTGACCTTTTGTTCCGCCAGTGTGTCTTATTCATTCGTACTGTTGTGCTGCGCATTTGGTTTGTTCAACAAGAGTCCCACTGCTCTTGGACTGCCACCGTAGCTCTGCAGAGACTCGCTAACACGCTCAAACAAACACACAGCCATGGCTAAACTTCCTTTATTAGCATTATAGCACGCGCTGAGGATGAATGTAAGCTCAGAAACACATGAGAGGTCATGGTGCAGGGCTGTGGACAGAATACCCATCACGTCCAGCGCTTTTCAGAGCAAACATAAAAGCACTCAGCATCTCAGCTACCATTCTATGAAGCAAGAGTGGTGTGCACTTATTTATCATGTTTTCACTGTGGAAAAATTACAAGGTCTTCTTTTCATTCATCAAAAATGCTATAATGACTGCTACAGAAACTAAGTATAGCCTAGTTTCACCATTTCGTTAATTATACTGGCGACACGTATATGGCGAGTATGGAATGCGTATCAGACGAGCTCTCCGAGAAGATGCCAGGAAGTCGGATCCATGTTGAAGTGAGGTGCTTCTCAAGTCAGAGTACTTCTACTAAATAATAATGAAATAAAAATGCTTTTTTTATTTATTGTTTTTTTTGGGGGGGGCAGGCAAAGGTAAATCAATAAAGTATTGAGCAAAACTTGTGAAAAACTTTTGTAAAATGCTTGTACAAAAGGGTTGGGTTATACAAAAAATGATATTAAGCACTGACATAAAAGCACACTTGTGTTTGAAAGCAAAAATATCAAAACTAATAAACTTTTTGAAACCTACAAATAAAAAAAAAATGAAACTGTAGCGGGTTCATGTGCTTTTAGCACCAGTGTCCATTTATGTATTTTTTAATATTAATTCATAATTTTAATGCAAATATGTTTTAAATTGATAGGTTTTATGTGATTATGTTTTTAAAAAGCATTTTATGTTCAGCTGTCTTTCTGGGCATGTGTTCATGTTCAAATTCCACCAACACTGGGCAAGAAATCAATTTTATCGAAAAACTCGACTCTGTGTTGTACATTGGTGTGCTTGAATGAAAAACGAGTTTATCTTTAACGTAATATGCGAACACTGCCCTGTTTCAGTAAAATGTGCGCTCACCCTCTGAGGTCATGTAGAATGCGCATGGCTTTACTGCCACAAACAATAGCAGTGATCGGCAGCAGCAGTTTTCTTGCTCTCCGACACTGATTACGGATTGATGTCGGTGTGCAGTCACATCTCTGACACCGGTGTCACACCCCTGCGACATGTGTAGGTTTTGCGTCCCCGTAAAACTGACCTGTCCTCACTAACATTGAATGTATTGCCGCGAGTCACAAATAAGATCTCCATAACAAAAAATACATTCCATTTATGTTTAAACGTTATTACAAGCCCTAAAGTTACAGGAAATGAATAAATTAACTTTTGACCACAGGTATTTGTGAACATGTGGTCTGCAGTGTTACATCCGTCCATTTATTATTAACTGTACACATTATATTTTGTTTATAAGACCAAAATGTATCATTTAATATTATTTCAGCACTATTATTTTTAATATACTTATTATCAAAGTTTGAGTGTGTTTTGAACTCTTTTTTTTTTTTATTGATTTTATATAGGGAAAAAAATTGTGAAAAAAATTAATTGTGATTTTTTTTTTTTTTTTTTGGGGGGGGGGGGGGTGCTCTTATTTCCACTATCTTAATGGTACTTTATACATTACTTTATGTAAATCCCTGAAATACCAATGTGTATGTTCTTAGCACAAATAAACTTTTTCACTTTTTCCTTTTGTGTACACTGTTGAGTTCCTGTACCAATTAAAAAAAGAAGAAAAAATTACTTTTATGCATTTCAACATTTCAAAAATAGGCAAGCAATGTTGGAGCAAGTGACGCTGTAATATCAGACAAGCAAGATGTGCATTTCAGAAGTCAGACGCACATCCGTCTGCCTTTGCATTGCATGACTTTTTTAAACGTTGGCCAAGGATTGGAATTCACTCTTTCGTCTTCCTTATCCGCGATACTTAAAGCTGATCCAGCCTACTTTGCAGAATCTGAAGCGTCCACAAACTGCAGGTGGTGTTCAAGTTTAGAGGATTTTCATTGGTGCCTGGCATCCCAGCAGGCCTGAGCGCTATGACTCAGCCAGATCAGAGGGGTTATGGGGCAGCAGTTTGGAGACTCCACTGAAGACTGTTTTAGATTACACTGGCATTTGCTGCAGGGAACTCACTGAAATATTAATCAGGTCAGAGTTAACAGAGCTGTCAATCTCGCACATGCGCTGAATCTAAATGATATCTTGTTGGGTTTTCCATTAGTCCCAATCTCAATGATGAGATTTTAAAAAGCTTCTCTTCAATGGTCAGTGACTACCAAACTTCAGTGCATCACATTTTGGGAAAGAGGGGGAAAACTTTGGGACCAATGTATAGTCTACAAACGCTTTTTGGAAATCTCTGATACCAAATTAAAATTAAGTTGTTGGCAGAAGGATTGGGATCTGAAATCAAACTCCTACCATTAGAAGGTCTATTTGAGTCAGAACATTTGGCCCTCTCCGGCATCCTTTGCCCAAGGAACCCTTGAACACTCTGACATCACAGTAAGGGCTCTGATTGGACACCAGATGGCTGTCCCAATTGGAGTCCATCCCAGACACTGATGGTGAATCACAGTGTCACTGACATGCTGAACGCGGCTCGAAACTCATCAGACCAGCACTCAAAGCCAACACACGCACGGCTGGACTTGTTTAACGATCAAAAGGCACAGATTGTTGAGGTCACACCACACCTTTACAAAGTGTGCGTAAGTAATTAGCATAATCTAATTCATCTGGAATAGTTCAAATTAAATTATCATATTTATTTAAAAAATCCAACACATAGATTTCTTTGTTTATTCAGAGGGAGGATTTGTTCAAAATTTGTTCAAAAATGTGATTTCTCATATCATTTCCATCGGCCAAAAAAACACTCTGAAAATGTTACATTTTCCACTGATTTAAATGCGTTCAAATAAATCTAGGAAGTGTTCATTTTCTATATAAGTGTAGATGTTCAGCGTATAGATTAATTAAATAAGTGATCCTTAGATGTTTAATCAAGGACTTCTCAAAGAGCGACATTTTGTTGCTTGAAAAGTTTTTGGAATTTGTCCCTAATTGAAGTTGAACACACAAAAATAAAGACTTTTCAAGTTCGTTTCCTACGAGATATGGAAAAGTGTGAAATTAAACTGTGGATAGGTTGGTCATAAACCCAAGCAAAGTCCCAAAACTAACGTTAATGGTCAATTAGGAAATACAGAAATATTTTGACCCTTAAAATAGGTACTTTAAGCTTTGGGGCTGTAAGCTGGTGTCAAGTTCTGTTGGAAAGATTAAATCTGCATCTCAGCAGGTAAAAGCTACTGGTCAATGGCTGCATTGACCTTAGTCTTCAGAAAACACAGTGGACCAACACCAGCAGATGACCTCGCACCCCAAACCATCACTGGCTTTGGAAACTTTGATGGATTCTCCTCCAGAATCTGGGACCTTGAATTCCAAATGCACTTCTATCACAACAAAAAAAAATTGAACATGCCAGTCCTAACAAGTCCAGTGGATTTTGTTTCACAATCCTCTCCAGGGTGTGGAGTCCCTATTGCTTGTACACTTTCTTTGAACACATCTTTTCCCGACATTCACCTTTTTATTAATGAGCTTAGACACTATTTATGTTCCACCATTTACCAATTTTATCAATAAATAGTAAGGGTGTATGATACATATCACAATATTTTTTCCACAATACAATATGCATCATGATATTATACAATGCTGTTTTTAACCAACAATTGAAACTATTTATGTGACAAAACAAAATTGTAAAATAATACTACAAAATTAAAAAGTTTTGATACTGCAAAGCGGAGTACACTTAGGGCTAGTTTGATTTGAATAAGCGAAATTATTATCATGCATCCACTAGGGGGCAGTTTCTATACACTGAGTGATTGAGAGAACTTCTTTAAAGTATGAGTAAAGTATGATCATCTCCTAGAAAACATTAGGTAAAACAAAAAGAAGTTTCAGAAGTGACTAGAAGCACCTTGATGCCAAGAAGCAAATAAACTTCAGGTTCCAGTAACTCCACGATACGTATAGTGACAATTTTGTTGATATATTGTGCCACAATATAACGTTACATACCTAATACATAATTTAACAAAGGATTTTGGATGATGGTAAAGTAAATAAATAAAATATCCTTTATAGCCGCACTCTTTTTGCATCACAATGTTTCGTTGGTTATGTACAATGTATGTTTCACACTAAACTGTCACACTTAGCTACTTAAATTAGACAAAGAATGCCTTTGTAGTGTCTCATATCTGCAAGGAATAAACAAAACCCCCAAGTTGCATTTGGCTTCAAGGAAAGCCAATCAGACGCTATTTAAAAACACCATTTACATGATGGCATTTGAAGCCGTGCTGTGTTGCCACATTCCGCATAAGGTTGTTAGATAGGCAGGAAAACACTAAACAGCAGAGGTTGGAGGATTGGGGTTTTGAGCTCCCAGAAAAAGAATATAGCATTGCACAAAAATACATCTCCACAAACACATCTTTGTAGTCATTTTAACAAGGCTAGGACGCAATTGGAATATAAGAATAGTGGATTTTACACATTACGGTGCCTTTAGCTAATTAAATAGCGCTTATGAATGTTCATATTACTTTTGACACAAAACAGACTTTTGGACCAGACTGATCTTCTTGATTCCAAACCAGATTTTCTCAGAGGCTTAATCTTCTCCGGTCTAGCTTAGTAGCTCCATGCTAAGCTCTGTTAGGTGTCTTTTCCCTCTGTGATCAGTCTAAACACTGCAGTGTTCCTGTACGACAGCCAGTAGAGGCTTAGCTGCCTGGATGAGATGCCAATGCCAGGCTGGAGAGTGGGGAAGAAAAGGACCAGAAGGGCTCTTCAGACTCTGTCTGTTCTGTATCTATTTTCACTTATGATACTTTTTTGCTGCTGCTGCTGCTGCTGCTGTTATGTTTTTTTAAATAAACCCCACATGGAGCTTTGGCCATACTTGAACCTAAAGAGGCACTTTTCCTTTTTCCCTGAGAGTGATGAGCTCACCTTTATTGTTAACACCACCCTCTTCCCTCTCTCTCTTTCTGCCCAAAAGCAGGATTGTATTCCCCCATAACCATATCTGCGGGCCAGCAAAGATTGTGGTGAAATGGCCGATTGAAAGTACACAAGTTTGATTATTTCCCACATCCACCCCCTTCCAAACTCTTCTATGGAGTTCCCAGTATGTTCTACAACCTCAAAACCTTCTGACCGCAACTTCCTGCATTTTAAAGCTACATCCAGAAAACTTGGCATAGGCCTTCAGGCAGTTTGGACAGTCTCTTTTCTATCAAATCCAACATGTTTTTTTTCCTCCCACAGTGGACTATAAAATATTCTCTACACTTCAAAAATCTCAAAGAGAGTGAGGGCTTTCAGGAAATACATGGCATCCAGCAGTAAACTAGTGTTTCTACACAATCAAAGCAGGGCTTTTTGACAATCCCCAAAACTAATTGAAACATTCTTGCTGTCAATCATCTGAAAAATCATTTATAGGATGCTTTTTTTTCTATTTAACATTTACAATACACAGTGAATCCGAATAAGTTGACATTACCCAAAGATTTAAGAAAAACCAATTACATTGATTTTTTACAAGTTTTAGGTGGAGCTGCACTGCGTTTTTGTGGATTTAGAAAAAGCGTTTGACAGGGTGCCAAAAGAGGAGCTACAGTCCTGTATGAGGATGTCAGGAGTGGCAAAGAAGTACGTGGTAAAGTAGAGTAGTTCAGGATATGTATGAAAGTAGTATGACAGCAGTGAGATGTACTGTAGGTCAGACAGAGTTCAAGGTGGAGGTGAAGCTACATCAAGGATCGGCTTTGAGTCCTTTCTTATTTGCTATGGTGAAGGACAGGTTGACAGATGAGGTCACACAGGAATCTCTGTGGGCAATGATGTTTGCAGATGACATTGTGATCTGTAGTGAGAGCAGGTGGAGGAACACCTGGAATGTTGGAGGCCTGCTCTAGAAAGAAGAGGAATGAAAGTCAGTCAAGACAGAAAGTCAAAGACAGAATACATGTGTTTGAACGAGAGAGAGGGAAATAGAACAGTGAGGTTACAGGGGGCTGAGGTCAAGAAGGTGCAGGAGTTTAGGTATTTGGGGTCAACAGTCAAGTGTGACGGGGAGTGTGGAAAAGAGGTGAAGAGACGAGTGCAGGCAGGTTGGAGTGGATGGAGAAAAGTGTCAGGGGTGTTGTGTGACAAAAGAGTGTCAGCTAGAATCAAAGGAAAGGTGTACAGAACAGTAGTGAGAGCAGCTATGATGTATGGGTTGGAGACTCTGGCAGTGAGGAAGAGACAAGAGGCAGAGATGGAAGTAGCAGAGATGAGGATGTTGAGGTTCAGTTTAGGAGTGACGAGGAAGGACAAGATTAGGAACGAGCACATCAGAGGGACAGCTCAGGTTGGTTGCTTTGGAGACAAGATTGAGATGGTTTGGACATGTGCAGAGGAGGGATAGTGGTTATACTGGTAGAAGGATGTTGGAGATGGAGATGCCAGGCAAGAGGTCAAGAGGAAGGCCAAAGACGAGATATATGGATGTGCTGAAAGAGGAAGTTAGTTGGGGCAAGAGTAGAGGATACTGAAGATCAAATTTTGTGTTAATTAAAAGTTAAACATTTTTTAAAATGTATACTTTACAAGTGACCTAAACACTCACAATGATAAAAAAAATTAAAAATACTCAATAATATTAGTTTAGTTTAAATAAATAGATTGTAAGTTTTAGGTGGATATGGATATGAAATAGACCAATTAATCTTTTTTTTTGCTATAAGAGCTGATGGAATAAAAGATGAATATGCACATTAAAACCTGAAGATTTCTTCCAGGTACAGATATAAACATCTTTTACAGATATAAACATCTTAGGCTTATTTAATTCAGGATTTCTGCAGGTTTCACGATGTGAAAGGACTTTTAAAACCTTCAAAAGATTATTAGGCAAATAACATATTTGCCATTAATTAACAATGAAATCTATAAAATATAAACCACAGTACATTGCAAGCTATGTAAACAATATAAAAATGTAAACAATGCATGCAGCTTCAAAATTGAGAACAGAAGGAAAAAAATTACTAAATCATTACATTTTCTCCATCGTTTTAGAAAAAGGTAAATATCAGGAGTAACTGTTATATGGCTAAGAGTGGCACATTTTTCTGGTGATTTCAGTAGCATCTTCGGACACATGTGTGTATTTGTTACATGAAAACGGACATAAAATGATTGATTTCATAATTTTAAAACCTTTGTTAATTTTACATTTTTATTTATGCTTGCTATGGCAGCCATCTTTGTTAAACAACCAACTATGCCAGTTCGCGCTAAGTGTGTCAGAAAATGATGATGTAAAAAATTATTTAAGAACCTAGAACAGAGAATTTAATTAAATTAAGGACTTTTAAGGCCATTTTTTACTTATTAAGACACCGTGGAAATCCTGTTATATTCTACTGAGTCCACCAACTAAAACACAAAAAAATACAACATTGTATTTATGATTGTGGCATATTTCTACACATCCTGTCAGAACATCCATTCATTATTAAACACATTGCATCTTCAAAGCCACTGAAACTCACCCTCTAAATAATTTCCTCTCAGTGAGACAAACTTGGAATGCTTCAGCGTAATATAATATGTTGGACAATTCAATCATAAACTTGATTCAGTAGACCTTTAATCCTCTACCACATGTACTGGGCAGTAGAAATGGCACGACGGCACAGAGCAGATGATGTTGAATAACCACACTTGCCATGTTTTCAGGGCTTCTAACTCTTCTTTTTTTGGGGAAAAACTCATCTGAGGACACATTGTCCACGTCTCAAAATTTGTGCGCTTCACACCTTCTCTACCCATTATGCAAATCCAGAAAAAAAGAAAGCTGAGCTTGTTTTCTGTAATCAAAACTGCAGCCTCCTACTCCCTCCCTCTCACCCCTGGAAAACTGAGTCAGCCTCTGATGTGAACAACAAGCAGGCAGACAGAATTTGGCAGGATGCACCATCCCTGTGCACCTGTGCACCTCTGACCAGATCACTATTTAACAGGGCCAGAATAAAGCCCTCAAGGTGAAGTGGGGAGAGAGGAGAGCTTTTTGGAGCGCTTGGCTTTAGAAACTTGTCCTTGGTGCCATTTGCCATGTCCTTTACCTGGCAACAATTTTAGAAGTCAAGCACAGACTGAGACTGTCACATATAAACCAAACAGCATTTAATGGCTGCTACTAACAATTACTCCAAAAGTTGATAGAACCCTTAAAAGTCCGGGACCTTTTTGAGAGCTTTTTACTATTTTACAATAAATTAAATTTTAAAAATGTTTTTTTATTGCAATGCTTGGATTATTTTTGTTCAACCCCAGCTTCTTTTGTTTTACAAATATTTACCATACACATTACAATTTAGAGTATTACATTTTGTCAAACATTTATATGTTTTATAACAACAAATCAAAAGTGTTGACAAAATAAAAATGCACAAAACTGCCAAACAGTCAATATGAAAATTGTAAAAAAAAAGACAAACTTTCCATAATCGTTAACACTGTTCCAAGCACTTTAGCTCCATTGTGCTTTTTTGTGTCAGAACTGTGAAATACACAAGCCATATCACAGGTCTTGTACGTACAAGTGTTATTACTTATTTTCACCAATAGATGGCATTGATGGCACCAATTTGGGGTGTGTAAAATGAAACAGAAAGATGATCGCCCATTTCTCACATTTACATTCTCGCATGTTTTACAAAAACATGCATCAGGTTAATTGTATAATCTAAATTCCCCTTAGCTGTGAATGTATGAGTGATTGTGTGTGTTGCCCTGCGATGGACTTGCGACCCATGTGCAGACTCCAAAAGGGGAAGAAAAGGGATGAATGGACAAAAGGAAAAATTAATGACAAATTGACACAGCGCGAACAGAGAACTATTGAAAAAACAGTGACGCGGTTAATCTAAATGTTGTTTCTCAATTAATAAGAGGATTCCTCCCGACCGTTTCTCTTTCCAGTGCAGTAGGTGGTTTAGGAACTGGCAGTGCAGGTGCCTGAGGGGTGGAATCTACTTCAAAAAATCATTAAAAAGCCAATCACACCACGACATTCTAAAAACAACAATTTATTCATAAGAATATTATAAATACAGGCAAATACGGGTGTACGGAAGTTGGCATGCCAGTGAATCCCTATCTGATCCATCAGCTCCTCAAGCTGCGAGTGACAGTCGCTTTTTACACTGAACTCATACTCCTCTTGATAAAAAAATGAAGATATCATTTTCCCTGCCATTTCACGTACCCTTCGGTACCACCATTTGGAAACCACTGCTGTAAAGACCTAACACAAAAGCACATAATAATCAAATCTATTTTATATAATAGCAAATAAAATAAGAAAAATTTAAACAGACATTGCCTATACACATTTAGGATTTGACCAAGCGTTTTTATTATTATTATTATCATTAGAGCCAGAGCACGCCATCGAAGGTGTGTGGCGAAGCCCTATTGTATCTATAATGATCATTATTATTTTTCATCTTCCGCGTCAATAGTCGTAATTTTCACCACCTAGGCCTGCTCAAAATCTCACAAAATTTTGGCACAAGGTGAAGCTCGTGAAAAATGGCGCTCTGACACCATTGCCGTGACTGAACTATGTAACATGGCTATACAGCACCCACTTGAAAAATGCTAAATATCAAGGTTCAGCTGTTTTTACCCACCGAACAAGCTTGAAACCTTACCAAATTTTACGCAAAGATAATCTGATAATCTGACACCGCCGTTTTTACAGTGCGTTGGAAGATGGCTCTGCAGCGCCCCCTTGATTGCAAAAAAAACACATCTCATACTTTAACTAACTTAACTAAGGGAATTGCCCCATCAAATTGAAAATTGGCAAGGTTACTCAAAAGTCATTAGGAACTAAAAGTTATCAAAAACACAGAGGCTCGTCACACGATCTAGCTGTGGCGCCATTTTGAATTTGACCTTTCTCAAACGTATTGGGATAAATGTACTTGTTACTTTACCTCTCACGTACTTCATCCAAATAATGTGAAAAATTTAAGGAATGCTGAGCTTACCCCTCAGACCAAATTAACATGCTTACGTGATGATACACTCATAGCGCCACCTGCTGGCTGTATCGATTGAAAGGGAAATCAATGTATTTGTGGCTGTATCTCTTCATACTTCACTCAATGTACATAAAAAAATGTAGTTTCATGAGCCGGTGATTCTGAATGGGTGACAGCCTTATGGGACGACACTGCTATAGCGCCACCCGATGGCTGTATGAATTGCATTTGGGTGTACTTTTATGGCTTGTACAAAATAGCTCTTGACAAAAACAAGTGAAAAAACAATAAAGGTCAGGGGCGGTGGCTTTGGCTCTGGAGGACGCATCCTGTGAGGGCCCACCCGTCGCTGCTTGCAGCTTTAAATATTATTATTATTTATTAAGTGCATCTCTAAGATATTAGAATTTAAAGTGCATGATAAATGATACTTCCTGTGTGCCAGATGATAAAAGATGCAGAATAAATTTGTCTAACATTTTAGGAGTCTCTGCAATACAGAATAAAGCCAAATCTTAAAAAGTCCAAAAAACGGGCTCCCAACTTATTAAAAAATAAACTCACCACCATGAGTCATGTATTTATAACCATGGTTTGTCAACATACCATCTACTATATGATCAATATGAGTCTGCTGGCATGACAAAAAGTTTTCATGTGTTACAGTCTTTTGCTGGTTCAGTAAAATCCAAACTATGTGACACTCAACATATTCAATAGACATGAAAAATATAAACACAGATGGCCCAAACTAAACCCTACCCTCAGATAGACACTGCCTAGAGTAACTCATCCTCCAGCATGGTTTCAGATGGAGCGGTCATTTCTGCACCTGCTCCTCCCAGCATCTTCTGTCCCCATGACAACCAGCCGCACAATCGGCACAATCTGCTCCACGCTTATGATGCCACGTTTCCATAGCAACGCTACTGGGCTCATCCCGATGGCTCTTGTGGAGAAAAAAAGTCAGAGCTCAAAACGTGTCTTTAACATCCTGTCAGATCTTCGCAATTTCGATAAGAGCGCAAAGAGACCAGCACTTGATGTTCAATCAAGGCAAAGCCATTCAGAAAGCACTCCAGACAGATGGAGGTTACAGCCTTCCTAGAGCCCCCTGTCTGGAATGCTCCACGTCTATGGAAAGGCTTGGCATTGTTCACTGACATAATGTTTCAAAAGTGGAGCAGAAGAAGTGTTCGATAATCGCCTTTCCTTGTTATAAATCAATGCCGATTTAATTCACGAATCCATCCTCTCATTGACGCAGGGTGTGTTTGGCTAATTATGCACAAAAGGCACATCTATCAGTGGCTCCTTTGTTTGTCAGAGCACTTTATCCCACAGGGAGGCAAATAACAGAAATCTCCGACATACACGTCTCCCGAGGGAGCTGCGCGTCCCGCTGAGACGACTCCTTGGTGACGGACTAGCCTGTTAATCAATAAAAGAGGGTCTTGATCGCTCAAAGACGAATCAATTAATCACCCGTGCTCGGATCTTGACTGAAAGTGAAGTTAATCATTCTGAGAACACATGACCCGAGGCTAACGAATCACAAAAAGAACATGCTAGGCTTTTAAGCAGCAAGCACTGGCCAGATAAACACACACAAAAGAAATCAGAGTCTATAAAGAGGGATCTCGCCCGCTGCATGTGTGTATGTGGGTGTGAGGGTTGCACACTGAGATGAGAGATTGAGGGAGGGCAGTGAGATGAGCTCTACTCCCTGAGGCGGGACGTTCACTCTGGCTTTGAGGAGACAGCTCTACAAAGGCCCGGTGCTCAGAGGAGTCAGGGATGGTCAGAGTCCTGGAGTGCTGGCGCAGTGTGAAGTAGAACTCACACAGAGGAAAAAACTATTGGATCCGCTGTGATTGAGCCGTGATGAAGATGGAGAATTGGAAAGGAGGGAGATGTGGAGAATAGTTAAAACCTTCTCTCTCTTGAATCACCCCCAAGTGCCTTAAAGCCTTTGAAGTTGTTTTTTTTTTTTGAGCCCCTCCTGTACCCCCTTCACCTTCCTGATACTTCAAGGTAAGATCAAAGTGGTACACCTTTTAATATTGAAACCTCTGATCAAAATGAATGCATTAACGCATGCCAATAAATAAAAATGCAATTAACTGTGTATATCTAGGGATGTATAAAGGTATCAAGAGAAGTATTCACTGACACAACAACCCATGGAATGATGAGAGAGCCTCCATGGAACCTCGGACAAACACTATATGCCGGAATATAATCATGCTGTGAGATCCCTCAATCCTTTATCATAGATAACACCTGTGAATACTTAACCCATTAATCGCTATATAAACTTCACCTCCCAGAAGCCCCAGCCTCCGTCGTTAATGTCAACCTCCCAGTGTCATCATGTCGTCTATGTGATTCCCCTGTCTGCTCTCCAAGGTTTCCTTGTGGATTATATTCTCTCTCTGTGATGGACTGGCGACCTGTCCAGGGTGTACCCGCCTCTCGCCCAATGTGTGCTGCAGATAGGCACCGGCGGACCCCCATGACCCCAAAAATGGAATAAGCGGGTTGGAAAATTAATGAATTAATGAATTACATTTTCTGTGTCTCCGCATGTCTGACGTGCCATTGCCCAAACTTGATCCTCCAAAAAAGTCAACAGTTGGTGTGTGATCATCACCGTCGGCTGGATAACTGGGGGGTATTCCAGAAAGCTTGGTTAACTTACCATATGATAAATCATAACCTCTGGGTTGATTTACCCTAAACAGGCATACCATGGGTATGTCGGTTCCAAAACACCTGAGAAGAGTTAGTTTAATCAACCTCCAACTGGTTACCCAGAGTTAATGCGCGTGCACGGTGCATATATAAAGACATTTTCAATGGATCACCGATTTCACGAGTCACCATGGAAAAAAAAAAAAAAAAAAAGAGAGC
>SRMA01024533.1:0-12348 GCA_007224835.1 Danionella cerebrum
TTTTTTTTTTTTTTTTTTTCCTTGTCCTGTCCTGCTCAAAAGCCATCACATGGGAGAGTACATGCCTTGCTGAGTTGGACAGTTTTGCTTTCTCCAGAGGAGTAAAACACCTGGTGTGGTGTTTTTTCCTCTGGATTGGAAATTTGAATGTATTTATTAAATATTTATTAGTTGTGATTCCCGCGTGTACGTTTATAATAGTTGTGTCAGGACAAGACAGTGCCGAACCGAAAGGGGGAGTGGACAAAGGATTGGGGAAGGGTGAAGGTACACAAGTGAAAAATGAAAGAAAGGAAGAGGAAAAGACGAAGAGAGGAAAATAATAATAATAATAATAATAATAATTTAGAAGAGAAGAAAAAAAATAGCAAATGAATAAAAATAAAATAAATAAATACCTACCTGAACAGGACGCATAAGTCCTAGTAACAGTTCATTTTGTCCATGTCCGTTTGTTATTGTTCATGTAAAACAGTTATTGCAGTTTGTATATCCAGGCACACATACACACATGTTTAAATATACATACATACACAGACAATCTTTTAAGTGAGGTGATAATAATGTTATATGCTTTAAAAAGCAACTCAGCTACATGGGAGGAAAAATACATAACTTACCAAAGATCACAAACAGTGAGTTGGGCGAACCACACATATCTAACAACCAAACAATTGCAGCACACGGTGCCCAGGGACAGCAGACCCAACCCACCAGTGGCCGACCAACTGCCCACGAATCACCCTCACTCTTCTATGTCCGAGTGCGCTGCGAGGTCCGACACCGAACCGGCTCTGCAATCAGACCGAAGTAACGTTCCACCCCCCGTGGGCCGACATGACCAGGGCCCCGGGCTCCCGAGCCAGAGCATCCCACCCCACCCCACCGAGAACCGCCAGCACCCCCAGAGAGAAACGCCCCGCGCCCGGATGCGCGAGAGCAGGGACGCGCCCGCCACAGCGGGGGGGCAGCCCACCCGACAGCGGCCAGGCCGGCCCCCCCGACAGCACAGGGAGGCCCCAGCAGACCCCAACCGCGACCACCACCACCCGCACAGCCCCCGGCGGCAATGCCCCCGGACCCGGGCCCGGCCGCGGCCCCACCAGGGAGGCGGGGGGGCGAGGAGGGGGAGGAGACCAGGAGACCAGAAGAGGGCAGAGAGGGAGACCGCACCAGGCGCAGCGGAGCCACCCCCCCAGCCACAACCCCACCCCGCACCCACCACGACCAGCAGCCTCAGACCCCTCCCCCCTCCCCCAGTCATCCATCCATTCATCAATCATTCCATCCATACGCCCATTCATACTCCAAGGGCGGTCAGTCACCGTCCAGTGGACCCGCGCCCACCCGGGGATCCCACGGGCCCGCGCTGACGGAGGGCATATACCCACCCCGGACGGGAGACAGAGACGGCCGCCCACCCACTGCCCATCATCTGGCCCCAGTTGGAGTGTAGTGTATGTGTTTGTGTATATGTTGAAGAGATAAGTTGCATTAAAACTGGGGAGTGATGTCCTGGAGCGTCACCGTTGGTTGACAGCTGACGTCCAGGCACCACCCCCCATTCCCTGCGTGTCTAATATGTATGTAAAATAAGAGGGCCGTCATCTCCGCCCTAGAGTTTTGGGGGGGCCACAAATCTGCAGCCCCACCCATCAGATGTGGACGGAGAGACTAGCCCTCCAATCCTAAATGTAGTGTGTCCTTGCAAGTGATATTTGGGGCGATAGGGACACCGGCTCCCGAAGCGGGTCAGTGCCAGATGTTATTGGTCCTCTGACCGCTTCAGGAGGCAGGCCCCTCTCCAGTGCCCTGGAGATGTTGAGTGTCTAACTGAATTAAAACTGGGGGTCCCCTGGCCTGGAGTATGCCGGGGGGGGCTGATCCGTGATAGGCCGACCCCCCCCAACCCCCCACAGAGACTGAGACCCCCGGGATCCTATGTGTGGGGGTGGAGGAAATGTACCAGGAGCCGATGCGGGCACCATGCCGACGAGCCGACCGCCCCCCACCCAGGGGTGGCACCGCCCCCGCCCCGGGGGACACGGTAGAGTCACCAAGGGGGGGACGCGGGAAACCAGGCGGCAGCTGCCCCCCTTCGGATCCCATCCATACTCATTCGTTCACACTCATCCACCCACCCCTATGCCCACCTACACACGCATTCACCCCAACACACCCCCCTCTACATGCACACTCACACACACACACACACGCACACACGCACACGCACACACACACGCACACACACACGCACACACACACACACACACCCATACACGTCCAAGAGCTGCTGGTCGCGTGCGCACAGAGTCAGCAGTACCTGAGTAGGAGACCTCGCCACACCCAGCGCGGCCAACCCCCACAGCCCCCAACCGGTCCCCGAGCCACCACCCACCACCACACCTCCAACCCCCACCCGGCGGGCCCCGGCCGCAGCACAGGCGCGGACAGGCCCACCACCAGGCGGCTGCAAAGGCAGCGGCACCCGCGAGCACGGACCCCAGAGGCCCCCCCACCCCGCCCAGGAGGCCAATCCGGCCACACCGAGCACACCACTCCCCCCGCCGCCCGGGCACAGCCGCCACCCCCCCACCCCCGGACCACAGAGCCCCCCGTCCCCGCAGGAGCCGCCGGCACCCGGCGAGGCAAGAGCAGTAGCTCCCCCGGAGACGGGTCCACAAACTACATGTCGTCCCAGAGGAGGGGGCAGTCCCACCTGAAGCACACCCATCCGAGAGCAGGAACCGGTGATCTGTTCAGATCCTCTAACTAAAATTCAGAGGAATAGGGGCATTAATAAGAAGTGACAAAAAAAAAACTATTTATGTGAAGGCAGACAACATTTCCGGGGTGAGATAGTTTAATAACATGTTGTTATATTGAGTGATGCTTAGTTTCTTTTTCGTTTTCCAGTTCATAAGAATGGTTTTCTTTGCTACAAGCATAACAGTGAGAATTAATAGTGATGTGTTAGCCTCGAGTTCTAACTGTGTACTGTCTAGGTCACCCAATAAGCACAGTGCTGGAGTTGGTAAAATGAGGTGGTTAACCCATGATGTTAGCTGACAGCAGACTTCTTGCCAGGATTTTTGCACTGGTGTACAGGACCAAAGAGCATGTAGATAGTGGTCAACTGTATTGTTAGTGCAGTGTTGGCAAATGTTAGTGTCTGAGAGACCCATCTGGAACAATCTTTGACCTGTGTAGTGAGTTCGGTGAAGTATTTTATACTGTATTAGTTGCAAATTTGGGTTTGTAGATGCTTTAAACGTGTTTAAGCATATCCGGTTCCAGAATGGTTGATTTCCATTTACAGATAACTCTTCGTCCCATTTAGTGGTGGGGAGACATACAATATTGTCTGTTTTTAACATTAACTTATAGATTTTGGATATTAACCTCGGGTTGTCAACCCAATAAATTGTTCAATTACTGTGGGTAGCTGCAGAGTCATGTGCTTTTTGCATGTTGAAAGAATGATAGATTTGAGCTGTTGATATTCTAAAAATTTGTTAGTTGGTAATCCGTATTTAAGAACCAAATCTTCAAATGAAATTATTTTGTTGTTGACAATTATATGTCTAAAATGTGTTATTCCATTATTTTGCCAATTTGGAAAATATACTGCCCTTTTGTTTAGTAAGAAGTCTGGGTTGTTCCAAATTGGTGTGTGCTGGCAAGGAGCAAGCGGTGAGCCCATTATCTTAAGAAATTCCCACCAGGCTGTCAGTGAAGTACGTATGCTGATATTCTGAAAGCAGTTGTGATGTTTAATCTTAGAGCTTATAAACGGTAAATCTGCTATCTTAATTTCTTTGCCAAATGTCTGTTCAATGTCGAGCCAGGTGAGTTCAGTCGAATTAGAATTAATCCATTGGTACAAGTGCAGCACTCTATGGCATAGGAAATAATGGTATACGCTTGGGAGCTCCAGGCCACCGCAGTCTTTGGATTTCCTAAGCTTGTGCAAGCTAATGCGTGGAGGTTTGCCTTTCCATAGAAATCTGGAGGAATGAGAGTCCAATGATTTGAACCAATCCCGGGACGGCTGGTTAGGAATCATTGATAACAGATAATTAATTCTGGGCATGACCATCGTTTTAATGCTGGCAACCCTTCCCATAAGTGAAATTGGTAAGTGTTGCCATCTTTTGAGGTCATCCTCTATTCTTTTAAGTAGTGGTGAGTAATTTAGTTGTACCAGATCCGACAGCCTCCGTGAGAATTCAATGCCAAGATATTTAATATTCCCCGAATTAAAAGTGGTGGAGAAGGAAGGGTTCTGAAGAACCATGTTGAGTGGCATAACTGTTGATTTCCCCCAGTTTACAGAGTATTCAGAGACAGCTGAAAATGATTCAATAACAGTAATAGCTGCTGGAAGAGAGAGATGTGGATGAAGGAGAAATAACAACACATCATCTGCATAAAGACTTATTTTGTGATGTATATTTTTTTTGTACTTATTCCAGTAATTTTAATGTTTTGCCTAATTGCTTGCGCCAGTGGTTCAATGAAAATAGCAAATAGTGAGGGAGAGAGTGGGCAGCCTTGTCTGGTTCCTCTTTGAAGGTTAAATCTAGATGAAGCTTGTTCATTTGTTCTAACTGACGCATTCGCAGAGCTATATAGAATTTGGATCCATTCTATAAAAGAGCTACCGAATCCAAATTTACGAAGTGTTGCCATTAGAAATTTCCAGTTAACTCTATCAAAAGCTTTTTTTTTTTTTTTAGAGATAATGGCAGATTCTAGACTCGTGTGGTTCGCTAGATCAATCAGGTTAATTAGTCTGTACATGTTATTTGTTGAGTGTCTACCCTTGATAATACCTGTTTGGTCTGCATGAATAATATGAGGGGTAATTTTTTCCAGCTTTTTAGCGATAGCTTTGCAAATTATTTTTAAGTCTACATTTATAAGAGAAATTGGTCTATAGCTTGATGGCAGTGTGGGGTCCTTCCCTGGTTTTAGGAGTAAACTTATGAAAGCTGAGTTCATGTTTGATGGTATTTTTCCTTCAGACTTAATTTCAACTACCATTCTGTTAAAGGTAGGTTCCAGCACTTGCCAAAACTCTCTGTAGAACTCTGCTGGATAACCATCTGGCCCTGGTGCTTTTTTATTTGGCATTTGTTGTAGAGCCTCGTGGAGTTCTGTAGAAGATATTGGTGATTCTAAATTTCCTATCTGTTCGTTTGATAGTTTTGGTAATTCCAGATTCTTTAAGAATAATTCAATTTCAGTTGGCGATGGGTTAATTTGAGATGTATATAAATTTTTATAAAATTCCCTGAAAGTATTATTAATGTCTTGGGGGTCATGAACAAGTTGTCCATTTTTGTTAATTACTGATGAGATAGTTTGTTTTTCCTTGTTATTTTTTAGTAGACCTGCTAAAAACTTGCCACACCTGTTAGCATGTTTGAGGTTATCCAGCCGTAGTCTTTCGATTTGAAATTGAGTTTTTTTATTCATTAGGATATTCAGTTCTAATTTAGTTTGCCTTAATTCTTTCAGGATATTTTCTTGGGGGTTGTCTGTATAAGCATTTTCGAGGGATTTAATTTTTAATTCTAATTCTTGCTCTTTCCTAGTTTCTTGTTTTTTCTTAAATGATGAGAATGAAATTATTCTACCTCGCATTACTACTTTTGCAGTCTCCCATAAAACACACGCTGAAATTCCTGGGGTGTCATTAATTTCCATAAAGGTTTCCCATTCTTTTTAAAAAAAATTTATAAATTCCTGGTCTTTAAGCAATAATGTGTTAAGTCTCCAGTTTCTCCTAGGTTGTGAAACATTTGTGGTTATTGAGAAAGAGACTGGTGCATGATCGCTAATTAATATAGAATGAATGCTCGTAAGAGTAATATCTGACAGAACTGAGTTATTTACTAAGAAGTAATCTAGACGTGACTGTGAGTGATGAACCGATGAGAAATATGTGTACTCCCTTAAAGTTGGATAAAAAGATCTCCAGGCATCACAAAGACCAAAATCAATCATATATTGTTTGAGAATTCTTGCTGATTGAGAGTCTTTACAATTAGCAGCTGTACTCAGCCTGTCCAGTTCTGGGTTAAGTACCAGGTTAAAATCCCCACCTATTATGAGCTTGGAATCCGAGTGCGTAGATAGAGCTGTGAAAAGGTTGTGAAAGAAAGAGGGGTCATCAACATTGGGTCCATAAATACTAGCGATGCAGTATTCTATGTTTGATATGGTTATGTTAACTATAATAAATCTCCCTTCAGGATTTGCAATAGTATTATTATGAATAAAGGTTATATTTTTACTTATGATTATGGCGACCCCTCTTTGCTTGGAATTGTAACAGGCTGAGTACGCGTAGGGAAACAGTGGTGAATACACTGTGTTATCTATCGATTTGGGGAAGTGAGTTTCCTGTAGTAATACTATGTCTGCCTTTAACTTATGTAAATGGTTTAAAACTTTAATTATCTTATCTTCCTTATTAATGCCACGCACATTCCAAGTGACAAACCTCAGTGATGTCATAGTTAGTTAGATTGGCTGGTTTGTGTTAGCAGAGCTTGTGTACATGTTAATCTGGGCATTCATGCAAGTACACAGGGCTAGTGCTGGCATGAACCGAATTACATGCGTGTTTGTTAGCTGCTTTTCATGAAGTGAGTCTATATTAGTAACTAGGTGAGTTATGGAGCATCTGTTTATCAGTGCTCGAGGATAGTATAGATTAATAAATTGTGTATTTATCAGGCAGAGAAAAAAAGAAATAAGTGTAAGGAAGTGTGTGATGGAAGGGAAAGAGTTTCTGAGAGTGCCAAAAATGAAGAAAATAGTGAAGGAGAGAACAAAAGCACAAAAGGAGTGACGAACATCCTGCATACTCATTATTAATAGTAAGGACATAAACAGCTCTTACCTGTGAGACGGTGCATTGTCGTGTTGATACAGAGGTGAAAATGACATTATTATTAATAAATCTGACCACCTGAAATTAGTAGAGCCACGGGGTAGCTTCTTTGTCGCGGTATAGCTGGTTGTTGACGTATAAACGGTCCACGCTTATCACAGCTTTACATCCCTGGTCCAGGAACCTTCTTCTCAATGGAAAGAGACGCTTTCTCCTGTCCAGGATCTCCCGGGGTACTGGTCGTTGACGCTGAAGTTCGTGCCTTTTAATTCACGACCGTGTGACTTTAAAAGCACTTTCTGCTTGAAGTCAGCGAACTTTACCACGATGGGTCGTGGTCGCTGATCATCCGCTTTTTTTCCCCCCAGGCGATGAGCGCGGTGAATTTTGATACGTCCAACAACTTCTTCTTTTATCTTCAGCTTGTCTTTTGTGAACTGATGAATTGTTTCTTCCACGTTCTCCTCCGGTTTCTCCGCGATCCCCATGAAGACGAGATTGTCGCGCATGCTGCGCGCTTGTAGGTCCAGCATGGTCTCTTTAATGCGTTTATTCTCCCCGTTAAGACGGGCTACGTCTTCTGAGAGAGTATTTACGTGTGTCTTCAGGGCTTCGTTCGCTTTAGAGAGTTCTACAACCTGTTGCTGACTGAATTCCAGCGATTCGCGGATCGCTGTGAACTCCCGGTGCAGAACTTCGACTAAGGACAAACGGGCGTCAAAGCTAGCCAGACGCAGCTCAATTGACTCCAGGATTTCCCTCAGTCCTCCGTCAGGTTGGGAGTCTCCAGGTGAATCCGAGGGACGCTGTCGCTTGCTTGATGGTGTCGTGTTTGTAGCAGAAGCTGCCGGGCTAGCTTTCTTCTTTGATCTGCCCATCGCATATTGATCAAAACAATCGTCGATGTATTCCTCCAAGTTATCCAGAGTGGCGCGGTAAGTGTTTTAAATTTTACAAGTTGTTTAAATTAAATATTTACGCAACCTCGTGCAAATTTTGGGGGCGGAAAACTGTGTTAATCTATTTGTTAGAATTTTTTAACGTGCCGCCATGAAACTCTGCACCTATTCCGCTTCGTACGTCACAGGAAGTCCATCCTCCCTCGCCTTTTTTTTTGTCATCCAATTTAACCCGAAGAATTTAAACATTTCCCTAATTTAAGGAAAAACAGCCGTAACGGCCAAGGAAATTTAAATCAAAGCGAGAAACTCTAGTAGGAAGAAGTTAGCCCAAAGGTTTCACTCAGAAGACAAAAAGTTTCCTTAAGATTCTAATAGAACTGAAAAATAAACATTTTCAACATTCTAAAAGAAATTTGTACTGAAATTACTTTGCCGAAACCCAGGATTGAACCACGGACCTTTAGATCTTCAGTCTAACGCTCTCCCAACTGAGCTATTTTGGGCACATTGAAGTTGATTTTCTTGCCTCAAAACAGTTACATGTGGAAATGTCCAAACAGAAATAATTAACAAAACGATAAAGGTTCCCTATTTTCAAAAAACACTTTGGCCTATGTGGGGATCGAACCCACGACCTTGGCGTTATTAGCACCACGCTCTAACCAGCTGAGCTAACAGGCCCCAATGTGTAACATTTCGGCTAATAAATTTTTTTTTATGTCATCCAATTTAACCCGAAGAATTTAAACATTTCCCTAATTTAAGGAAAAACAGCCGTGACGGCCAAGGAAATTTAAATCAAAGCGAGAAACTCTAGTAGGAAGAAGTTATCCCAAAGTTTTCACTCAGAAGACAAAAAGTTTCCTTAAGATTCTAATAGAACTGAAAAATAAACATTTTCAACATTCTAAAAGAAATTGGTACTGAAATTACTTTGCCGAAACCCGGGATTGAACCAGGGACCTTTAGATCTTCAGTCTAACGCTCTCCCAACTGAGCTATTTCGGCCATATTTAAGTTGATTTTCTTGCTTGAAAATAGTTACATGTGGAAATGTCCCAACAGAAATAATTAACAAAATGATAAAGGTTCCCTATTTTCAAAAAACACTTTGGCCCATGTGGGGATCGAACCCACGACCTTGGCGTTATTAGCACCACAAATAACCATCTGAGCTAACAGGCCCCAATGTGTAGCATTTAGGCTAATAGAATTTTTTTTTTTATGTCATCCAATTTAACCCGAAGAATTTAAACATTTCCCTAATTTAAGGAAAAACAGCCGTAACGGCCAAGGAAATTTAAATCAAAGTGAGAAACTCTAGTAGGAAGAAGTTATCCCAAAGGTTTCACTCAGAAGACAAAAAGTTTCCTTAAGATTCTAATAGAACTGAAAAATAAACATTTTCAACATTCTAAAAGAAATTGGTACTGAAATTACTTTGCCGAAACCCAGGATTGAACCACGGACCTTTAGATCTTCAGTCTAACGCTCTCCCAACTGAGCTATTTTGGGCATATTGAAGTTGATTTTTTTGCCTCAAAATAGTTACATGTGGAAATGTCCAAACAGAAATAATTAACAAAACGATAAAGGTTCCCTATTTTCAAAAAACACTTTGGCCCATGTGGGGATCAAACCCACGACCTTGGAGTAATTAGCACCACACTCTAACCAGCTGAGCTAACAGGCCCCAATGTGTAGCATTTAGGCTAATAGAATTTTTTTTTTATGTCATCCAATTTAACCCGAAGATTTTAAACATTTCCCTAATTTAAGGAAAAACAGCCGTAACGGCCAAGGAAATTTAAATCAAAGCGAGAAACTCTAGTAGGAAGAAGTTATCCCAAAGGTTTCACTCAGAAGACAAAAAGTTTCCTTAAGATTCTAATAGAACTGAAAAATAAACATTTTCAACATTCTAAAAGAAATTGGTACTGAAATTACTTTGCCGAAACCCGGGATTGAACCAGGGACCTTTAGATCTTCAGTCTAACGCTCTCCCAACTGAGCTATTTCGGCCATATTTAAGTTGATTTTCTTGCTTGAAAATAGTTACATGTGGAAATGTCCCAACAGAAATAATTAACAAAATGATAAAGGTTCCCTATTTTCAAAAAACACTTTGGCCCATGTGGGTATCGAACCCACGACCTTGGCATTACTAGCACCACGCTCTAACCAGCTGAGCTAACAGGCCCCAATGTGTAGCATTTAGGCTAATAGAAATTTTTTTTTGTCATCCAATTTAACCCGAAGAATTTAAACATTTCCCTAATTTAAGGAAAAACAGCCGTAACGGCCAAGGAAACTTAAATCAAAGCGAGAAACTCTAGTAGGAAGAAGTTATCCCAAAGTTTTCACACAGAAGACAAAAAGTTTCCTTAAGATTCTAATAGAACTGAAAAATAAACATTTTCAACATTCTAAAAGAAATTGGTACTGAAGATACTTTGCCGAAACCCGGGAATGAACCAGGGACCTTTAGATCTGCAGTCAAACACTCTCCTAACTGAGCTATTTCGGCCACATTCAAGTTGATTTTCTCGCCTCAAAATAGTGACATGTGGAAATGTCCCAACAGAAATAATTAACAAAACGATAAAGGTTCCCTATTTTCAAAAAACACTTTGGCCCATGTGGGGATCGAAACCACGACCTTGGCGTCATTAGCACCACGCTCTAACCAGCTGAGCTAACAGGCCCCAATGTATAGCATTTAGGCTAATAGAATTTTTTTTTATGTCATCCAATTTAACCCGAAGAATTTAAACATTTCCCTAATTTAAGGAAAAACAGCCGTAACGGCCAAGGAAATTTAAATCAAAGTGAGAAACTCTAGTAGGAAGAAGTTATCCCTTAAGGTTTCACTCAGAAGACAAAAAGTTTTCTTTAAGATTCTAATAGAACTGAAAAATAAACATTTTCAACATTCTAAAAGAAATTGGTACTGAAATTACTTTGCCGAAACCCAGGATTAAACCAGGGACCTTTAGATCTTCAGTCTAACGCTCTCCCAACTGAGCTATTTCGGCCATATTTAAGTTGATTTTCTTGCTTGAAAATAGTTACATGTGGAAATGTCCCAACAGAAATAATTAACAAAACGATAAAGGTTCCCTATTTTCAAAAAACACTTTGGCCCATGTGGGGATCGAACCCACGAACTTGGCGTTATTAGCACCACGCTCTAACCAGCTGAGCTAACAGGCCCCAATGTGTAGCATTTAGGCTAATAGAATTTTTTTTTTATATCATCCAATTTAACCCGAAGAATTTAAACATTTTCCTAATTTAAGGAAAAACAGCCGTAACGGCCAAGGAAATTTAAATCAAAGCGAGAAACTCTAGTAGGAAGAAGTTATCCCAAAGTTTTCAATCAGAAGACAAAAAGTTTCCTTAAGATTCTAATAGAACTGAAAAATAAACATTTTCAACATTCTAAAAGAAATTGGTACTGAAATTACTTAACCGAAACCCAGGATTGAACCAGGGACCTTTAGATCTGCAGTCAAACACTCTCCCAACTGAGCAATTTCGGCCACATTGAAGTTGATTTTCTCGCCTCAAAATAGTTACATGTGGAAATGTCCCAACAGAAATAATTAACAAAATGATAAAGGTTCCCTATTTTCAAAAAACACTTTGGCCTATGTGGGGATCGAACCCACGACTTCAGCGTCATTAGCATCACACTTTAACCAGCTGAGCTAACAGGCCCCAAAGCCTAGCATTTAGGCTAATGAAAAAAAAATATTTTTTTCGTCATCCAATTTAACCCGAAGAATTTAAACATTTCCCTAATTTAAGGAAAAACAGCCGTAACGGCCAAGGAAATTTAAATCAAAGCGAGAAACTCTAGTAGGAAGAAGTTATCCCAATGGTTTCACTCAGAGGACAAAAAGTTTCCTTAAGATTCTAATAGAACTGAAAAATTAACATTTTCAACATTCTAAAAGAAATTGGTACTGAAATTACTTTGCCGAAACCCGGGATTGAACCACTGACCTTTAGATCTTCAGTCTAACGCTCTCCCAACTGAGCTATTTCGGCGATATTAAAGTTGATTTTCTTGCTTGAAAATAGTTACATATGGAAATGTCCCAACAGAAATAATTAACAAAATGATAAAGGTTCCCAATTTTCAAAAAACACTTCGGCCCATGTGGGGATTGAACCCACGACCTTGGCGTTTTTAGCACCACGCTCTAACCAGCTGAGCTAACAGGCCCCAATGTGTAGCATTTAGGCTAATAGAATTTTTTTTTTTTTTTTTTCAATTTAACCCGAAGATTTTAAACATTTCCCTAATTTAAGGAAAAACAGCCGTAACGGCCAAGGAAATTTAAATCAAAGCGAGAAATTCTAGTAGGAAGAAGTTATCCCAAAGGTTTCACTCAAAAGACAAAAAGTTTCCTTAAGATTCTAATAGAACTGAAAAATAAACATTTTCAACATTCTAAAACAAATTGGTGCTGAAATTACTTTGCCGAAACCCGGGATTGAACCAGGGACCTTTAGATCTTCAGTCTAACACTCTCC
>SRMA01024534.1:0-27500 GCA_007224835.1 Danionella cerebrum
ATTATTTCTTCAACCCAGTGAGGAAGATTGTGCCAATCTTAATTCAGATAGGTGAGCAGAGAAAATCAGGGAAAATCTCGTTTGATTTGTATCTGAGTTTGCAATATCATCCACCTGCTAGAGGGCAGCACTCACATTTGCATACTGAGAACATGTAATAATTAAGGGGAGGGCAAGAGCTAATTTTATGTCACCTAGAAAATAATAAATAAAACACAAAAATGACTTAAAGAAGTTTCATAAATGACTAAAAGCAAGATCATTCCACAGTAGCTGCAATTATTTATCAGTGCAAAGGTCCCGCTCTTGATCTGCTTCAAGTGTCTGAGATAATTTTTTCTCCATGTTGATACAGCTCCTGTTGTTCCTCAACTTCCAGGAAAGGAGTTTGAATATCTGGACCTGCTTTAAGTTCATAAGCGTGTGTGGCTGGTACGAAGGTGCAGGCTTGCTGTCTTGCTCTGTTGTGTCCGAGTAAACTCCCATGAGAGGTGAAGGGGAGGTAGGTGGGAGCAATGAAGCTGATTCGGACTCAGTCAGGGAACAAGAGGAAGGAACAGCTTATATGGAAGAGGGTTGATGGAATAATTGAAGTAGGTGTAGACTCCTCACGAAAGACATTTAATAAACTGTATTTATTGTTGGGATTGATGGCTATATTCAATTGATTGATTGAAAATATATTTCAACAGAATAATTCAAATATCAGCACCATCTAGTGAGGAAAATAAGAGATAACACTTGGAAGTACAAGATCTGTGATATAACTTGTGATTTTTAAAGGTTCTAGCACAAAAAAGCACGATCGCACAAAAAGGGTTTGGAATAGTGAATAAGGTTTAGGAGAGGTTCGCCTGATTATTTTAAAATTTCCACATTGTTTTGAAATTGTCTTTGCTTTTTGGGGGATTTATGAACTTTTAATTTCTCAGCACTTCTAATTTTTGATAAAAACAACAACAACAACAACTTTTCAACAATTCTCTGAAAGTATATTTTATTGTACAATTTCAGGTTTGTTATGGAATTATTGTGTAATGTAATGAAAAATGGGGTTGTACTATTAATGATATCAAGCATTGCCACAAATTGTTTTAAATATAATTTTTGGAGCAAATTGTAGTAGTATAAAATGCTAAAAATACTTAATTTCTTATTTATATACTAACTTTATGGCATATAGCGTAGTGGAAGTTTGATGACAAATTACGAAAGAGTAAAGTAATAAATTCGGCAGGTTGTAATTTGCTAAAATCATGGATAATTTTTTTACTAATTATACATCTAAGAAAATGAAATTAACTAAAGGACATCATGAGTAATCCTAAAATATCACAGAAGAAGATCTTTGTTTTTAGTGCTTTTAAAGCTCATGGTCAGATTGAAACAGTGGTGGTCAGGGCCATACAATATGCTGGTCTCTGCTCTCTTTTATCAGGTTATAATCCTCTACAACAAACAGAATGGAAGGCATGTGCAAGTGCAGCTGTCACAGTCTTAGTGCAAGTGGTGTCATGTTAAGCTGGAGGAATGATCCTGGCTCTCTGGGCAGCATGACCACCTCACCCCTCACTGGCACGCTACTCACAGTTAGCAAAAAGACCACATCGAACAGCCTGACGAATATCATGAAAAAACACTGAATCACACATTCAGGCTTCTGGAAAGATGCTTTAGGCAGCCAGTTGTTGTTTAGATGAAACCGTGTGGTTTTTAGATCTGACAGCATTGCTCTGGTAAAATAATGCTTAGATGAGAGTAAAAGTCTACTTTGTGTTTGTTTACAATGATATTCATTAATTTTCCAATCTGCTTAATCTCTACTTTAAGGGTGGGCTCACAGGGGTCTGCCGGTACATCATTGGGTGAGACACAGGGGAACACCCTGAACAGGTCGCCAGTCCTCTCACATTCACACCTAAGGGGAATTTAGATAATTCAATTAACCTAACCACTTGTTTTTGGGATTGTGGGGGAAAAATGAGTACCCGGAGAAAACCCACGCAAGCACGGGGAGAACATGCAAACTCCTTCCAGGAAGATCACCGGTGGGCCTCAAACCGATAACCCTCTAACTGAAAGGCCACAGTGCTACCCACTACACCACCAGGCCGCCTGTTTACAAGGATAGTTATTGCTGATTGAAATCATTTTCATCAGTAGACTCATTCCACTGACTGTAAAACACATTTTCTTTATAGAAAAAACATAGAAGCTTTAAAATCACAAAGAAAACAAAACAATTTCATTCTGACGAAGTAAAATGCACTGTGCCTGTTTATTATCTGTTTTAACAAAGTACAGAAATAAACTGACTAGAAAACTTTTTTAAAGACATTATATTTGTGTGTTTCAGAACATTCTGAAATGTTGGTCAAGCAGCAGAGTAACTGTTTACATCAGATCAGTTTTTGATCTTCAAAACTGATTCTTGTTAACTCGTCAGTTGGGATAGACCCATTTGCTGTCCTTTTTGTCACATATTGCAAAGAGATTGGTTTTTCCATTTGTTTTTCCATTTCAAACCAAATAATACTCAGATCAATAAGGGATGCCAACCGATGACCTGATACAACCCTTATGTAATTAAACCGTATTCTTCGCCGTATAAGACGCACCTTTTCTTCCCCAAAATGAGGGGGAAAAGTTGGTGCGTCTCATACAGCGAATGCAGAGCGCCGCGGAGCGGAGGGCGGTCACGGCCGTAGGAGAGGCGTAAGAGAGGCCGCGGCTTCGGCCTAGCTCCTGTTATGGTAAAAAAAATACCTTCTCAATTGATAATAAACACTGGAGACCGTTTGAGAGAGAACACAGCAAATGCAGCTATTTATTGTAAAGATTTAGCAGTCTCATCGCATTTCCTACACACGTGTTATCCGCATTGGAAGAAGAACCTCGAGCCTCTCAAAGTAAGACAAGCGCTGGAAGAAGGGTGGGACTGAAGTATGACGTGTCTCTTAAAAGTTTCTCAAATTACATTTCTCTAAATGACCACTAGATGGTAGTATTATATAGGAAAATTCCCATCACCCGGCGGTGCGCGCTGAGTCATCTCTGCCCATTTCTGCTCGTCGATCCTACCATAGCGCGTAGGACTCCGTGAAGGAGGACATTGTTATAAAATCATTTAAGAAGTGTGGCATTAGTAATGCCTTGGATGGAACAGAAGACAACATCTTATTTGACACCAGTGAGGAAGAAAGTGATGACAATTCTGTCCTTCCTCATTTCTGATAGCAGTGATGAAGAGGAATTATTGGGGTTCGAATTAAAAACATTACAGCCTTTTTTTTACTTTACTGACTGTTCATGTTTGGCGTATAATATAATTGTTCTTAAACTGCTGTTAACTTTTACACAGTTGATATAAAATATTTTTCTACAGTATTTGGTTCAGAATCTTTTTCTTCTAGATCTTCCTCATTTAAAATTGGGTGCGTCTTGTATACCGGTGCGTCTTATATGGCAAAGGTACGTTAATACGTTTACAGTTTTAATAGAGTTTATATGCAAAAAGCAGACAGGCATACAAGCCATATCTAGATTAAGTCATTAAAACAAAGAATCTAATTTCAAACTATGTAAAAATTAAATAAAAAACTTAAAACTTAAAAATAAAAAATACAAGCAGTTCTAGATGGCCTATAGGCGCAACAGGCATGAAGGCATCTTTTGGGACAATGGAAGATGAATGGAAGATCAGACTTTTCAAATTGTTGCTGGGAAACAACTTCTTAGCCAAGTCCGACCAATTGATGAGGGATCACTATCTGGAGAAAGGAGTTCTAAGGAACCGAACTGGATGAAGACTTTACCCGTCGTAGAGGCATATGAGGGAGCAGAGGTTAACTTTATAGTGGAGAGAGGTGTGAAGTAACTCAAGATTTGGAGGTTCCAACCTGACCAGGACTCACAGAGTTGTGCAGGTCCAAAAGTCATGGACAAGTGTTCTTAAGCTAGGGTTTGTACAGAACCTATGGACCTGAAGAATGGAGAAAATCCCAGCCTGGAATTGAAGAATGAAGTGCCGTGATGAATTAACTCACCCTTCTATTTGGGAATTTTTCTAAGGGCGAGGGTCTGTAGCTGCAGAGAAATTCCCTTAAACTGAGGAGAGCCAAATGAGGGGAGATTCTCAGTTGAAAGTTGATGAATACAGAACAAGATTGTTTTGAACAAGAATAAGGTGGTGCCCTCAAATATGCACAGCTTTTATTTAGGTACTCCAGCTGGGGAGAAGCATCTTCTCAAGCACAAGCTTGAACTGAGTCATAAAGCTGGAGGTAAGAGGGTAACAATGGGAAAAGAGAGCTTAAGGAAAAAGGAAAATTAAAAAGCTCATAAAAACAGCTCCCAGCCTGGGAAACCTCTTGCTAAATTATGCTGTACCACCACCTTCCCTGGTGGTGGTTGATAAGCATAGACATACTAGTTAGGATAGTAGGACAACTGCGATGCAATGACAAAATGCACAGACAGACAAAACGAGCTTCTTGCCACAGAGGTCCACTCTCTCGAACTAGCGCTTGAAGTATGAAGATATGAAGGTAGTGGTCTGTCATACAGTATAGAGGAAAGGAGACGGAACCAAACCACCTTTTTTAATTATAATTATAAGGATTTAAGGATAGAGCCCAATCCCCACCGCCCCTGGCTGGGAAACCCTTGATGCTAATACTCATACAGAGTAACGAAGAACGAGATAACCATGGAGAAACATTTCTAAAGCTGGGGTTCACATAGAGCCAAAAATCCAAACTGAACATGAGGAAAACTCCTTGTAAGTCATGTAAAGGGTATGCTGCCCTGGAACCAGGGATGTTGAGGGGCCAAATGGGGAGGCCATAAAGAGATGCTGTGGAGAAGCAACTTTTCTGGCTAGACAACTTTTTTTTTTTTTATAGACTGTCCAGTTAAAAGCTAGACACCCTGACAAGCAGTTTTGATGAGCTGTCTGCTTAGTCATATCTGAGCAAGAATTCCACAGAGGAAATCAGAACGTTAATACAGAGAGCTGTGCAGAGCAGACAAATCAATTATAGGGCATTTTTTTCTTTAAGGAAATATTTGTGTCTGGCATCAATCGGATCAGTGAGATGGAGGACAGATGCTGATATTGCTGGTTTCAAGGGAGCTGTGCTAACTGGATGGAGGCTGGTGGCTAAGTTGGCAAGCTTGCTCCTTTTCTTGAGAGCTCGGGATTTGAAGAGGATTTCCCAATGAGGATAGTCGATAGAGTGAGCAGTCATTGGTGGATGTCAATTGGGAAGACTCTAGAAGCAACGTTTAAGAAGATCTAACAAAAATGCAGCTTTCTTCACCTTAAACACTGAAGATGCTAAGAGCTAAATACAATGCTGTGTTGACGAAAGAGACAAGGGAGCTGAACGGAGGGGGAAAAGAGAAACTTCAATAGCCAACCTCCTGTTCATTCTCATGAATTAAGCACACAATAGGTTATAAAAGATTCTTTTTTGTATTACAGGGGACACAAGAAGGCTGGACAGGGATTAGGAGAAGGCCTGTGGGTAGTGATGTTGTAGAGCTGGTGCATGGCCTACTGAAAGACAAGCCAGCAGCTTCGAGTGTTCGCAGAAGAGCACTCTTCCTGTTTCAAGAAAGAACTTAAGAAAAAAACGAAGAGGAAGAGACTAGTAGTTATAATAAAGACCTGAGACTGTTGTAATGCAATGGATACTGAAAGCCTGGAGCAGATTGGTCATCTGCTGCTCATGCAAAAATATTTAACTCTGTGATCCCCTTATATGACCATGTGGGGAAGTTCCTTGTATTCATATTTACATACCATCTTTACATAAAGGACATTATTGAGCTTTGACTATACATTCATTGTCCTTTATTGGTCAAACAGTAATTTAATAATGTTAATGGTTCCCTAAACACTCCTAGAACATCCTGAAGTTTTTACAAATATCTGAAAATAAGATATAAAAACTCCTCAAAGTGACCATCTTGAACATTTAAATTTATTGGATGCATTTCCTCAATCTTTCCGCATTCATTTGTCCTGTATTTCACCAACCAACCTCAAACTATTAATCTTCTTAAACTGTGATGATGTGACTGCTGCCTTTCATGACTCATTTAAATAGAGCAGACAAGCTGTTAACGATACATCACTTTCCAACATGGCGGCCTTCCATATGGATATCTGCTGGAAACACCACCTAACTCCAAAGCTTCACAGAACAGCTGACAAACCCATTAAAAGCTATGATGATGCATTGCCATTCAAGAGACATCATGGAAAAACACCTCTGCTTTTCATGTGGTCCAACAGAAGCTTATTAATGCTAAAAATGGATCATGGGTGAAGTACTTCTTTTGTTTTATTTTCATAATAGGGTACGCATTCCTTGAGAATTCCATTTGATTGTCACCCACAGAACTCTGCCTAAGATGAATCTCAGAATAGCAAGCTTCTTTCTACACTCTGGGTAACTAACATTAGCCTGGAATTTGAGATATGGATTTCAAAGGCTTCATTCCACCATATCACAGGATATTTTTCATTCTCAGGCGATCATTCCATCGTCCAGATGAATGCATAGAAATCATGTTACTCATAGTTTATACGCATTGAATTTAATAGGTTGGGCCAGAAGGTGCATTCAATGATTTCTTCAGAATCTTAGCAACAGTCCTAATTTTGTACATTTTCCATCCCGAATTCAAATTGTGATGTTAAGGAAAGTTGAGCCGCATCCTGGCTTTATCAGAGAGTAAAAATATGCCCTTGAATCTTGTCTCCTCGTCCCTCACGGTTTATAACTGACTGTGAGATCCAGTGACCTTCTCTCATGTCATCAGGAGAACAAATTTAGCATTTTGGTTTCTGGAGAGACCAAATAGTTAGACAACATTGAAGACGTGGCAAGAATGTCCACAATCCAGATATGATTCCTCGTACTGGAAGAGACATAAACAGAATGCAGTGTAAACATCCCCAGCTCTGGAATGCAAGAGTAGGAAAGTGACATAGATACCACGCATTTCTTCCTCTGACTTCAATCACTTGAGAAACAACAAATAACCAATGATTGCAGCTAAATTCCTAAGAAAACTCTTTTTTTAAATAATGCATTTTCAAGAGTTTACTGTTGCTGTTGTTTTTATTAATGATGTGGCTGTGTTGATCACATCGGCATGCTGGAGAGTGCTTTCCTAGGGCGTTGGGATGGTGCAGAATGACAGTTATGTAGTAGTAGTGCTGACATGTCTGTGGCATGTTCATTCTAGTCTAGTGGCTTCAAACTGGATCGTTACCATTGTATTCATTGAATTAAAATTGACTAATATATTTTATAACTAATGAAAAACATGCAATTAGAATTTTCCTACTTCTTATTTTCCCTGCAGATCTAAAGAGTGAATTGTTCATGCCTAAAGACTTCAGTGTGCATGGCTTTGTTCAGAGGGCTGCTTTGGAAATTCAAATAAACAATATTTTGAGGTTAAAGAAACATTGTGGCAGGTATGGAGTGTGAACTAGGTACTAGGAGTTTGTGCTCTGCATTTACACCATCCACGTGCACACACAACATAAACACAACAAACCCACCATACACACACACACACACACACACACACGCACACACACACACACACACACACACACACACATACGCAGCAGTGAAGAGCCTTAGAGGCAGCACCCGGGGGAGCAATGGGGAAAACTGCTCAAGGCACCACAGTTGTGGTTTGAACACTCACTCCTGATAGAGCTGAAAATTGAACCATTGACCTGGTCTCCTTATTCCTCACACTGCAAATGGTATACAATATGAACAGTAAACCAGTTGCTATCCTATTTAAACAATCGTTCACTACAGTTAAAAACATAGATCAAACCTCTACAGTTCTGTGCTACACTGGTATGGAATACTTCCATGATTTTCCTTTATAAATCATTGATTGCCAGGATAAGAAATTTCTGTTAAACATATTATACTCAATATTTGAGAAGTGCAATAAAGTTTATATGATTTATGGAAGAGTTCATATTAACTTTATAATAAATATTATTTATTTAACTCCTCAAATATTTCACAGTGTGATATTTTTACTGAAATCTCTTATCTAGACAACCAATGATTTATAAAGGATAATCATGGACATTTACAGAGGTGCCCAAATTTTTGCTTACCACTGTATTTTAAAATAGTGAAAAAGTACAATTTTGTAGTGATAAAAGAATGAAAATCATTTACACACAAAGTAATGTGTTTTGTAATCAATTGGACAAGGCTTTTGGAGAGAGTTTGTGACCATAGTTGGTGAACAGCAGGCAGGTGGCCTGGCAAAGGCCTGTCGTGAAGAAGAGTGGAGTTGACAGCTGGTCCTGTCAAACAATGACTTATTCTTCAGCAGTTACACTGACCAACACTGTAAACCTGCTCTCAACTGCAGACTCTCGCTCTCTATCACACACATACACGCACGCACGCACACGCACACGCGCTTGCAAGCACACACGCTAAGGTATACACTCTTTCTCTGTTAACGCAGTGGTATAAGAACCAGGCATGACTTAATAAATAAGTAATAAAATAAATGAATTAAAGTAATTTAAAAGTAAACAAAATTAATTGATTAGTAAATACAGTAATTTCAACACATCTTTGTTTATTTATTTACTTTAATTTGCTTTAGACCATCCATGTAATTACCAAATGTACGCAGAAACAAAAAAAAAATTAATTGATGTGGAATTAATGATTTTACCTATAGAAGCGGTGTAAAATTATGTTTAATCTTTTTAGAGGAAGTGGATGTGTCGCACGTATTTGTGTCCGTCCACCCAGTCCAAAAGGTGGCAGTAACGGCCAAAACCGTGCTCAAAACACATCTCATAAAAATGGAGATGAAGAACAAAAGCGTTACATTTAATGGAAAGACTATGTCAAAACTACAGAATTTAAACGTTTATCTGACAGATACATTAACTCTGGTGGCGCAGGATATATTAAAGACCGTGGAAAATTTATTGTTAGAGTTTAACGAAGAGATTTGCCGCTCTAGACAAGAAATTTATCTACTGAAAAGGGGACTGACATCAGGGGATAAAGTGAATTCTGGTTTGACTTTTTCTTTTCAATCTTTCGTATTAATCTTCTCAACTCCGTATTTTTCTATCTTTGCAAAGATTTATAGAACTATTGTACTGAATCCCAAATAACAGTACAGTATTTGTTTTTATGAATATGAACACACTAGAATCAGTGGGAAATTACATTGAATGGGTCTAAAGTCTTAGATTCCCCCGAAGGATTTTCATTAATTAAACTTCCATCTTTCATCTAGATATCAGTTTAAAGATTTATAGTGTTTTAACATGTTTACAACACAGTTACATTTAGAAATAAAAATAAGCAAAATATTGGTTATTGTGATGTGCTTACTCATGTCACTTACTATTTAACTTTCATGTTTGCTTTAACTTAAGGTTAAACTACTGTTTTATTTCAGAAACACAGACTGAATCTCAAGAACAGAACTGCAGTCAGATCTTCTCTAAGGAATGGAAGGACACAGCGATGCAGATGAAGTTAGAAGTTTACACTCATCATGAGGAAAACGAAGCTCCTGTGTGCAGCACATCAGCATCTTCATCACAGTGTCTGGATGATTTTCAGGATCAAATATCCAGCAAAGACACTGCAGCCCAGTTCAAACACAACCATCAGAATAGTTTTGTTAACCAAGAAATCCAGATTAAGATTGAACCCGAGACGATGGAAGCAAATGTGTCTTTTCAGTTGGATGGAAATGATTTAGGAGATGGTTTAAAAGAACCCGTGGAGGATCCACTCAGCAACAGAATCATCATCAGCAATATTGGTTCCCTCACACACCAGACGAAACCTTTCAAAGTAAGTTCATATTCAGAACTTATTTTAGGTTATTTTTGTTATTACTTAATAATCGTTTTACAGAGAAGTGTGGCTTGATGGATGCTTTGTTTTACAGCCTCCTTTCATAAATCAAGAGATGTCGAAACAACACGCGATGCACCCGAGTCAAACAGGAAAGAGGTACTTGAACCATTTTTGTAGAGTTGATTTAATCCAAAGTTTAGGGCCAAACAACCAAACAGAATAAAAAAAAAATAATTTCTTAGCTGTGATGTATTTTTGCACGCTTCTGAAACATTTTGATAAAAAAAATGAAATGCTTCATGTTAAGAAAAATACAAGATACGAAAGGTCTCTCTGGAAATATTTTGCTTCGAGATACGAACAAATTCAAAGAAAACACAAACAGTTCTGCTGCCTTATTTGTTAGATCATAACCATGAGGCCCTGTCTACATCCCTTCACACACGCTTTCAGTACCGTTTATGCTTGTGCTTGGTTTCGTGTTGGTGGTTGTAATTCATTAAATTTCTTGAGAAAGTTAACTTTCATACGTAGTGCTGTAATGTTTTCTGCCATCCATTCTCCAGCCCCACCACCTCCTCCAACACAATCGCTTCACTCGCAAGGTAAGGTTTCACATTTGTGTTCATATTACATATCTTGCTTGTGTTTTATTCTGTTTTATTATCATTTATCACATTAACAATGTGTAGATTTCATGATTGTAGAAAAATTACTTCATTTTTCTCTGGTTTTCCATTTTTTAATCAAATAATACTGTTGTTTCTGAGAGCCGCTGCACGGATTAGGCATTTTTCGTGTAAAACTTGCTTCGACATATGAAAAATTCAAGAAACGAACGCCGCCCTGAAATGGATTAATTTCGTATCTCGAGATATCACTGTGTTTTTTTTCATGGAGCTGCCACTTTAAGAATCAAACGGTGGGAAGAAATCACAAGTAGAGGTACACAACCATGGCATTGATTATGAACCTGGGTGTACTGCTAAAATATTACATGATTTATGATGAAAATGACAACATTGAAAAAGGAACTAACACAACACTAGGAGATTCTTTCTTGAAACTATTTCTGGGTTTCTTTTCACCAGAGCATTTTTAAAATGACGGCTGCCTGAAATAGGCGAACCTAAAAAGCAAGAAACTTTTGAGATTCCATTTTGTGAATTTTTCTCTTTTAGACCTGCTGGTGTGGAGCAGAACAAGGCTAGACCCCACAGGCCTCAGCATTTCCCAAATGTTCACGAGAAACCAGTGTTTTATGAGGAGAACATAACAAAAGAGACAAAGAGGTATGATGCAGCTTATTTTCTGTGTATATTGTATGTGTATTTTGTTTTATAGATAAATCATGTTAATAAAGAGCTTATGGTGGCAGATTTCAGGGTTTATTTGATACAGTCCATCTTTTAAAAGTACCGTAGTTTCTTTCAAAAGTAATTTCTTGTAAACAAAACACACCCACAATAGAGTTACATTGTGTTTACAAGCAGAAGCAGTGATGGATAGTTGTACTTGGAGAAGAATGGAAATGTAAACAGTGGTGTCAAAAGTATTCACTTTCATTACTTGAGTAGAAATAGAGATGCTAGAGTTTAAAAAGACTTCTTTAAAAGTGGAAGTATCAACTCAAACTTTTTACTCAAGTAAAGTACTGGTTTTAAAACTACTTCAAAGTGTAAATGTAACGTAGGGAGGTGGGGGAGGCACTACCAGAAAAAAATGTATATGTAAATGATACATAATAATGTTATATATGTAATGTTAATGTTTGAAAAATAACACATTTTAGTACAATGCAAATACATTAAACCCATAGTGCCTCATACACAGACAAGATCATGACTAATATACACTTTATCAAGCAGCTGTAGCCTATAGCTTTGCACAATTAACTTAATACAACATTATTTATTATACATAATTCTAATTTAAACTCAGACAATATTTGAGTCGGAATTCAAATCTCACATTGAGCCCACATCACTGGTACGCAGTGTAGGAAACTCAGAATCGAAGACCAGGAGATTTTGGGGTAACAGTTCAAGTTTATTGTCTAAAGCTGCAGTCATCCAAAATCCTTCAACACAGCACAACTAAAACATTCTTTCTTTGTATTTTTTATACTGGAAGCCTTTGCGGGCTGCCCAGAACAGGAGTGGTCACAACAAAGCATGGTCGGATAACAGAGGATTATAAATCAAGTAGCACCTACTGGATCAGAAATTCCACCAACCCCCAACAAAGACAACAATCATTAGCTGGTATTATGTAAAATTAATTTGTCTATCTCAATAAGCAATTTTCTGTTAATCCCAATCATGAATCTTAAATACCAAATACAAAGTAAACACATAACTTTTGGCTGTTGTTAAATAGTTATGTAGGAAAAGCATAGCTTACAAAAAGATGTTAAATTTGTAAACCTACAGCAGGTACTGCCAAGCAAACCATGGCTTTTCTTAGCATTTGACTAGCCATAGCACACATTGCAAATTTACATTTTTATTACGTTCCTAGGTCACTAACGTTACAATGTAACACAAATCTGAAAATAACTTGCAAATATTGCATATCACAATAGCATAAGCTAAGAATTCATTTCAAGTTTGTTAATTATCAACTGATAATAACAAAATTCCATCTTGGATCAAAATGCACGGACATCTTCTCAACACATCAAAACGTTGCCAAATGCTAATTTATTCAAACGTCCTTAGTGGAGCGTGTGACGTGATGTGCGGGTGGGATCCTGTATCGCGTACCAACCAATAAGTCTGAGTGGCATTTATTTATTCTTCTCATTCAACCACAATCAAATTCACTTCTTCCGGATGGCGTGATTTATCAAGATGGTTATTTTTTTTTTTTAAAGACAAGCAGAAATTAAATAGGAGTAATGTGGCTATTTTTAAAATGTAAGAAGCTGAAAGTACAGATAATTGCGTGATAATGTAAGAAGTTGAAGTAAAAATTAATCATACAGTAAAGTACAAATAGCTAAAATTTCTGCTTAGGTAAGGTAACCTCTAAATTAAATTTTTTTTTCTGTCCTCAGCAATATGTGTTAAAATTAATAATTTTTTACATCTTCTATTTCAGGATGTTTGCTAAAACTAATTGCCGTGAGTCCCAGAGCAAAAGTGTGAGCGCAGCATATTGTCGGAACTGGAGGAAGAGAATTAAAAATGACCCTTTAAAATATGCTCAATATAGAGCTTCTGAAAATGCAAGATGCCGAGAGTACAGAAGAAAGAAAGCAGAGGCTGCTGGTGGTGCATATGCTGCTCTATGCACTCAGCTTCATGCCAAATGTCTTTTTGAAAAAACAAAAACAGCTTAAAAATATGAATAAATGGATTTGAACAGCTTTGAAAGTAAGTTTTTCTACTGGTTCCATTTTTCTGAAGCTTTCAAGTAATTAAAAAAACCCTGATTTTTACTGTCCTTGTTCTCCCAGAAAATGTGTTCGTTCCATAGTGTTCTTTTTGAAGTAGAATGCTTAAAGGATTTTTATCAGTTAATGCTGAGAAAACATGTTGATCTGAAGAGGCGATGAAGAAGAGAGGAAGAGGAGAGGAAGAAGAGGATTTATGTTGAGGCACTGAGAGAGAACAAGGACTAAATTTAGAACTTATTTTTTATTTATTTGTTTAGTTTGTAAATTTGCATTTGATGCATTATTTGTGATGCTATATAGAAAGTTCACGAATCATTGAAAAGAAAGCTCCACAAATTTCCAGTTTGCATTTATTGAACAAACTATTTGTATAAAAATAATTACACTTCTCTAAAGTATAGCTTCATGCACACTCGATCATATCCCTTACCCATTCTATAACAAAGCTAAGGGGTATATTGTTATTGAACTGTTTTGCAGTAGTGTTTTGTCGTTAGGGAACATCCAAACCTGCAGGTGGCGCTAACGTCCACCGAGCTCTTGAATTAACGGACTCTACACAGAGAACAAGGGGGATAATAAACCTGTGTTCTATACAGCTAATGGATCAAATGTAAAAAAAAACATTTTTTTTTCAAAAGAAAATGGCGAAGCTTCAGAATTTAAACGTTTTCTTGACAGAGAGACTGACTCTAGCGGCTCAGGAGATATTCAATGCTGTGGAAGGTGTATTTTTAGAGTATACAGAGGAGATTTGTCGCTCAAGACAAGAAATTGAGTTGCTGAAAAGGCGAATTGAGCTGACACGAGATCAGGTGGACTCAGGTTAGTAGATTCCCCTTAAACACGCTGTGTAGGTAAATATGGTGTGCTGCACGTCTCCATTTATTCATCAGTTGGCTTGAATCTGCCACCTTATGGTTGTATGAGCTCGGTGGAAATTAAACGTTTTAACTTTTAACAGTGATGTGTAATATTGTATTTCAGAAACACAGACTGAATCTCAAGAACAGAACTGCAGTCAGATCTTCTCTAAGGAATGGAAGGACACAGCGATGCAGATGAAGTTAGAAGTTTACACTCATCATGAGGAAAACGAAGCTCCTGTGTGCAGCACATCAGCATCTTCATCACAGTGTCTGGATGATTTTCAGGATCAAATATCCAGCAAAGACACTGCAGCCCAGTTCAAACACAACCATGAGAATAGTTTTGTTAACCAAGAAATCCAGATTAAGGTTGAACCCGAGACGATGGAAGCAAATGTGTCTTTTCAGTTGGATGGAAATGATTTAGGAGATGATTTAAAAGAACCCGTGGAGGAATCATCATCAGCAATATTGGTTCCCTCACACACCAGACGAAACCTTTCAAAGTAAGTTCACATTCTGGAATATTAAAAACGTTGTGTGATTTTGTTATTAAATTGGTGTTTTGTTACAGGCACCGTTCATAAATCAAGGTACACTGTTGCAACACATGATGGAGCTGGGCCCGATACATGAGAGGTACTGAAGTTTTCCTTCAAAATCATAAGCAAAACTGAATTGTGAACATTGATATTCCAACTCACGATCAGGGAAACACATTAGATCCTGCAATCTCTCTAGGTCTTCATATTTCAGAGGCATATTAGAATTTCAGAGTAAAACTGTAAAAAAAAATTCCTTTCTTTACCATCCATGCTGTGCCAGTCAACAGTAGATCCTACACATGCCAGGTTACTGATTCATTTCTATATGACAAGATGGAGACTTTAGGAAATAGTAATTATGGATTCTCAATAAAAAAAACCTGGTGTTGATCTCGTCGACTAAATAGTGTAAAATTTTTCATTTCAGCATCTCTATGAAAATCCGGCAACATAACCCAGACAGTAAAAATATGAACAATATTCCATCTGGCTCTTGGCAAGAAGTGTCAAAATCCAACAGGGAGGATTGCAAGGATATGAAGACAGTAAATAAAAACACACGGAATTCACAGATTTGGAGAAAACGCCTGAGACAAGACCCAGTACGATATGCTAAGTACAAAGCTTTGGAAGCTGAAAGACTCAGAGAGTACCGAAGAAGGAAGGCTGCAGCTGCTACTCCTGCCTCTTTACTGATTGAAAGGCAAAAATATCTTGAGCGAAAAAGAAGACGGAAGGAAAAAGCTGGTTTAAAATCTGGAATTCTGATATAATTACACCCGTGTCTCTTTCAGTTTCATAGCATATTTATTTTCCACTATGCAAATGTTTTTTATGCTCTTTTGAAATAAACAACTCACACATTAATCCAGATAGCCAAACATTGCATTATGTTTAATTTTTTTTTCCATGTAATTGATGTAAATGTGAGGCAAATATATATTTAAAATCAAACTTCTAGTAATTTAAAAGTATATTAAAATACAGAAAGGAAACATAAAATCTCAAATTCTTCTAACAATTCATTATCAGAAATTCAACTTTAAGCATTTCTTTTTGTTTTGTGAGAATCACCCAACAATATCATCTTAAGGGATTACATTTTTTGTATTTACAAAGTTTTCTTCTTTCTCGAAGTAAATTTCAAACAAAACAAAAAAGAAACAAGAGGAAAAAGAGTGGGGAAAATGAGCAAGTACACAATGTGAAGACAAGACAACTAGAAGACGAAGAACAACAATTACAGCCGGAGGAAAAAGAACATCAGAAAAAACGTAAGTGTGTTTAATAATTATTAAATGTGTTCTTTAACTGCATTTTGACCTGAATGTGCATTTAAGTACAATTTTACACAGAATTAAAAAGAAAAACAGATCTTTGGAAATACTGCAATAGGAGATATTTTTTTTTTGTAGAAATATTTTGTATATCAAAAATATTACCTGAAAATGTGTGTAGCACTATAGACATAGATACATGATCATGCATACATTCAGTGGATAGAGATACGATATCTAATTATAAATTACAATATCATTTGCTCTGTGAAACTTAAACAGATGCCTCACCCATACTTTAATTGATTATATTAAGTACAATATATTAGGAGTGTATGATATGATAACAAATGGGAACCCACGCATTGTTTGAGTAAATATGGAACATAAACATAACCTTACACATAACATGACACCGCCATGTTCAATTCAGCCAGTTTTGTAGTTTATTAATGTGTCGGAAAAATACAATACTTTAAATATTTAAGTTTACAAGAACAGTTAAATTTCTTATTTATTTAAATTTAATTCTGACTGGAAGGGGACATACAACTACAATAATAAAAAAATTTTATAACTATTTTAATATTTTTGCGACCCCTTGCTTTTATTGGTTAGCATTGGAAGATTATCCAAATTACAAAGTACAGAGAGATTTCTTTTTTTCAATTTGAATGAGTTATTGTCTGAATTTTGCTATTATTTTTCATTGTCGCTAAGTGTCACTAGTGAGCAAACTCAACACATCGGGCACCATTTTATAAACGAATCAATACGAAAATAAAGTGAACTAAAACTAAACTACCCTAAAAAATGTTAGCTTTATTTGTATATCTTCACATGTTTTTTTATTTCTGTATCCATTACGTGTAAAATTAATAAGGGTTATATATTCTGATCAACTAATGGAATACCTATTTGTCTGCATGAGCACTCTTTTGTAAAATGGACTAACGAAGAAAATAAAAGACAAAGTATAACCAGCCTAAAACGCCTCATGCAAAACACCAGAGTAAACAACATTTAAATGAGCGCTAACTGTCAGCTCTTCCAAATAGAAGGTTCACTCCCTCTGCATTTTCATTTGGCCAATGAGGAGCAGTTCGTTCCCTGTGGGTTGTGAATTAGCCGACCAAGGACACGCCTACTTAAGCCCATATGCTGAAGTGATGGGAAGTTCGGATCATTTTACGGATTCGGTTCTTTGAGTCTATTGAGTTATTTTAATTTATCTTTTTAAGGTTGTGTTTAAAAAAATAAACAATCCAAGAGTGTGTATAAAGTATTTATAATATCTGAAACATCATATGCTACAAACAATACACTGACGATCTTTAGACTGATTGACTCAATAAATAACAACTTAATTAAATTCAAGAATCAAATGCATAAAAAGATATTTAGCTATTACATATCATTGGCAAGTTACTTTTCAATTACATGACAACTTGAAGGGAATTTATTATAAACTAAAAATAAAGTGACTCAAAAATGCTTCATGAATCTTAGGCTATATAAGGTGTTGTACAATGAAGATTAAAATACACTTAAAACACAACAAACACAAAAACCTTGTCTCTGAAAATGATTTTATGAACAAATTAAGTCTTTATTAACACATTATGTGTTGAGCATCAAAAACTGTTAATAGCAGTAGTAGTAATAAATATAAAAATAATAGTAATCGTTCATTAATCATGAACTAATATTTGCATACTAAATTTGCCTAACGTTGTGGCGCGGTCACGTGACAAAAGAACGAAATGACCCGGAGACTCGCAAAAAGACCTAATCTTTTCGGGTTCTAGCTCATGGCCACTCCGTAATGTTAACCAATGCTGAATGAGCCGGAAACAGAAAAGATTTGTTCATCTTTCGAGTCCTTCAGGTCTTTTCCATCTTCTGTCATTATTGATGAACGGGTTACGCTCGGAAAACTACAAGAATGATGCGCATGCGCCAATGAACGAATCCCTCTCCAACACGACTCGTTCCTACGGAGTCACATTAAAGATTCGTTCAAAAAGAACGAATCGTTCTTGAACGACACATCACTAATATGCTAAAATATTCAAGCTTTCTGACTAGGTGTCTGTGCTTCCGCCCTCTCTCTTTTCTTTAATGATTGGTGTCTCTATCGTTTAGCGAATATTCAGGATTTTGTTGTTATGTTCTTTAGCAAGTCAATCAGCAAGATGAACTGTCAGAGAGTCACCAAATGTATTTCTACGTTTCAGGAAATTTGACTGGTACAAAAGAGACTTTATGTGTGGTTTGCCTGAAGAGATTCAGCACTCCAGCACTCCTGAAAGTTCACCTCAGAATTCATTCGGGGGAGAAACCCTACCACTGCAGCTTCTGTGGCAAGAACTTTCGTCAGTCCAGTCATCTGAAGACCCACATCAGGATCCACACAGGAGAGAAACCACACGTCTGTCTGAGCTGTGGAAAAGCATTTAAGCACCTCAGTGCACGGAACAGACATTACAGAAAATGCATTCTCATATCCCTGAAAGGCAGATGATTGCATAAGTGTGCATAAGTGTTGATAAGTGTTGATGCTCGCTCAAATGCTAATTAGGCAGTACAGGTAAATGCTAAGGGTGCCAACCATCTATGTAGGGCACACGACTTGAGATAATAATTAAAAGTTAAACTTGTATTAATGTCATTATTTGAAATAATTTAGGACCTGGTTTAAAGGAACCCATCGAGGAAGTAATGGCAACAGAATCATCAGCAACATTGCTTCCATCACACACAAAGCAAACTTTCAAAGTAAGTTCATATTCAAAACACTTGTTAAATAAAATTTTCTGTATATTCATTATATATTGTATTTGTACATTTTTTTATGTGTATACAACATCATGTAAATAAAGATTGATGAATAATTGTGTACTTTTTCTATTACCGGATGTTTCTTAAAATTCAACACCAAGGGTCCCGGTCCAGAAGTGCCATGTATTGTCGGAACTGGAGGAAGAGAATTAAAAATGACCCTTTAAGACACGTGTCAAACTTAAGGCCCGCGGGCCAGATGTGGCCTGCCATGTAATCTAATGTGGCCCGCGAGAGCTTAAAAGTTTTTGTAGTGTCTAAAAAAAAAAAAAAAACTAAATTTCCCACAATGCCGGTAGCCGCAACGGTGTTTCCACATCCATACTCACGAGTGAAACTGCAGAGCTGCCGTTTCTCGCACATTGAATGTAAGACTCTCGCATTTGAGTGATCTCTCTCGCTACACCTCCGATTTCTTGCGCTAAAATAAATTTCAAGATGTGAAATGGACACAGCTAATGGTTTATCTGTGGTCTGTTTCTTGAGCCTGATGATAAAAGATGATCGATATGCATTGTCTTCAGTCTGTGAGGGTTTTATTTCAGCTAAACAAATTACAAAAATGCTATTTTTCTTTTTTCACTTGGACAGTTTGATCCTTCATTAATGGAGTTTTGTGGGTTTTCATAAGCTGACAAAAATCAAAAGGATTTATATTAGAATAACAAGCATGCAATTGTTTCTATGCAACTGAATTGTCTCTTAAATAAGTGATAAATAATGAGTTATTTAACATTAAGGAGTAGTTACATTTATTTTTACATTACATTCGATTACATTGTTTTACAAGTTACATCTGGCCCTTTGAGGATAGCCATTATGCTAATGTGGCCCTCGGTGAAAATGAGTTTGACACCCGTGCTTTAAGATATGCTCAATACAGATCTTTTGAACATGCAACTTGATGCAAGATGCAGAGAGTACAGAAGAAAGAAAGCAGAGGCTGCTGGTGGTGCATGTGCTGTGTTCTATGGACTCAGTTTCATGTCAAATTTTCCAGTATTGAAAAAAAAGCAAAACACTTTAAACGTAATAAAATAATTTAAATGTATTTTTAGAGCTTTGTTGAGTAAACATAAATTTACTGCCTAGGCGGCACGGTGGCACAGCGGGTAGTACTGTGGCCTTTCAATTAGAAGGATGTTGGTTAAAGGCTTGCTGGTGACCTTCCTGGAGGGAGTTTGCATGTTTCTTCAGGGAATTCCGGTTTCCCACACAATCCCAAAAACAAAATGAATGAATGAATAATAATACTGCCTATTTTCTCCCCCAAAAACCCACATTATTATTCTATAATTGAAATGTTCCTGTTGAGGTTGAAAGCTTAACAGGACTTTAGCAGTTTAAGTAGAGAAAAACGTTGATTTCTGTTTATTTGTTTTGTAGAAAAATTTTAAGCATTATTTGTGAATCTGTTTAGAAAGTTTGCCAATCAATGAACAGAAAGCTCCACAAATTTCCAGTTTGCATTTAATGAACAAACTATTTGTATAAAAATAATTACACTTCTTTAAAGTATAGCTTCATGCACACTCGATCATATTCTTTACCCATTCTATAACAAAGCTAAGGGGTATATTGTTATTGAACTGTTTTATAGTAGTTTTGTCGTTACGGAACATCCAAACCTGCAGGTGGTGCTAACAACCACCGAGCTCTTAAATTAACGGACTCGACAAAAAGAAAGGGATATCCGCTATGAAAACAAGAGGAACAACCGTATAACTAACATTTTTATCTGAAGAAAATGGCAAAACTTCAGAATTTAAACGTTTTCTTGACAGAGAGACTGACTCTAGCGGCTCAGGAGATATTCAATGCTGTGGAAGGTGTATTTTTAGAGTATACAGAGGAGATTTGTCGCTCAAGACAAGAAATTGAGTTGCTGAAAAGGCGAATTGAGCTGACACGAGATCAGGTGGACTCAGGTTAGTAGATCCCCCTTAAACACGCTGTGTAGGTAAATATGGTGTGCTGCACGTCTCCATTTATTCATCAGTTGGCTTGAATCTGCCACCTTATGGTTGTATGAGCTCGGTGGAAATTAAACGTTTTAACTTTTAACAGTGATGTGTAATATTGTATTTCAGAAACACAGACTGAATCTCAAGAACAGAACTGCAGTCAGATCTTCTCTAAGGAATGGAAGGACACAGCGATGCAGATGAAGTTAGAAGTTTACACTCATCATGAGGAAAACGAAGCTCCTGTGTGCAGCACATCAGCATCTTCATCACAGTGTCTGGATGATTTTCAGGATCAAATATCCAGCAAAGACACTGCAGCCCAGTTCAAACACAACCATGAGAATAGTTTTGTTAACCAAGAAATCCAGATTAAGGTTGAACCCGAGACGATGGAAGCAAATGTGTCTTTTCAGTTGGATGGAAATGATTTAGGAGATGGTTTAAAAGAACCCGTGGAGGATCCACTCAGCAACGGAATCATCATCAGCAATATTGGTTCCCTCACACACCAGACGAAACCTTTCAAAGTAAGTTCACATTCTGGAATATTAAAAACGTTGTGTGATTTTGTTATTAAATTGGTGTTTTGTTACAGGCACCGTTCATAAATCAAGGTACACTGTTGCAACACATGATGGAGCTGGGCCCGATACATGAGAGGTACTGAAGTTTTCCTTCAAAATCATAAGCAAAACTGAATTGTGAACATTGATATTCCAACTCACGATCAGGGAAACACATTAGTGTGCTTCATAAATACACTTTGATTTGCTTGGAAATGTGCTTGATTTGCTTTGTGAAGTGAAAGTTTATGTGAACCGCTTCTTCTTCTTTTGCTTCCACCATGTGTCAATGGCAGCCCCATGAACAGCTTGCAAAAAAGTTTTGGCACAGTTGGCCATTATGAGTATTCTGACCCAATCAGGACCCTCTAACTCAAACTCTATAGCGTCTCAACTAATCTGAAATTGCACTTATGTTTATGTTAATAACTTTTGAATGGTATAGTGTAGAAACAAAATTCTTGTTGCTGCTTACTCCTTGGCTCTGGCCAATTCTACATGGACTATATAACGCCATTGCACTTTATGCTAATTTTGGATTCTTTTCAATACCTACTTGTGTGAACTTTCATTTCATTTGACAGTTTCATTCAATTTCCACCAAATTTGTTTCATATCATCCTCTGACCATGCTGACTAAAAGTTACGGAATTCAAGTTGATTCAACAAAGTATTAATGAATAGGTCATGAACAATTATGACACTCTCAACCAAAATGGTTGTAAGGCTATATTTGAGTATATATCTGAGGCTGTCTGCTGAGTTTGAGCACAGTGCCCCCTAGAGGTCACGAGATAGAAACTGTGCTTTTTACCTTATATTTATATACCTGTTCATTATAAAACCATAAAATTGAAACAACCATTTTAAGTATGTCTGCAATTTTAAATATCAGACATCTTGGATTTTGTCGAGTCGCAAATGCATCAACATATCTTTACAAAAGTTTTCTTGCATGTTTGGTAACATGTCCAGAAGGTACCCAACAAGTTTTGTGGTAAAGCCACTAAACAAAATGGTAGTAACGTTTAACATTTGTTATTATAACTATGATCTGAGCTTGCCTACCGAGTTTCAGAACAGTGTCTCCTATTGGTCAGGAGATATACACATTGGCTTATTGTCTTTTAATTCTATATCAGTTCATACGTAAAGTTGGTTCTAAAATGTTCTGACCATCCTACTGAGTCTGGCTCAACGTTTTATGGCAAAAAAAGTAAATACTGCTCAAACCATTTGAATTTGATTTAGTTGTATTTCATTATAGTTTAAAATCGATAAATCATTGTTTTTCTGTTAGGTACTTGGCTCCGTGTTAGGTACATGTGCTTGTAATATTTCCTATACAACTACTGTAGATTGCTGGTAAAGGTCTTAAGTTGACCCTGTAAACTTTAAATATTAAACTAAACTCTAGGCTACAGGAAGCCATGTATCTTGTGTTTCTAAACCTGAGATAACCCTTTTCTCATTTGTAAATTAGTTTGAGCTGTAAAGGTGAGCACTAACTTTGTAGTCAATAGGAATCTGTTCCTTTCAGACACAAGTCTTTGTCCATTTTAACCCTCCTAAGTCCATTTGGTTCCTAAAAAGAATAGTTGGGGTTAATGTGTGCTTTGCTGTGGCTCAGTTGGCAGAGCATTGCACGCTCAACGACAAAATCGTGGGTTCAAATCCCAGGAGAAGCGGGAACTGACAAATATGTGTTCATTCATTCAAATGTAAGTCGCATTGGATAAAAGCGTTTGCCAAAGCATAAATGTAATTTTTCGAGCATATTTACATATTCATACAATGTCTGTAATTAAAAATATTTATTTATTTTTTTTTTTTTGCCCAACAATAAAATAAAATGCTCCAGCTGGTTAATTATCCCTCACTGTTGACCTGGAGAAACTTTCTTGCCATCCAGGGCCTTTAAAAGATATTGACTGGATCTGTATGGAGAAGATGTGGTCATGGATCCCTGAGCAGTTGCAGGTACAGATGAAACAAGACTTTCTCTGGCATTAGGAGGATTAGCAGACAAGGGCTCCCTGCAAGGTTATGATAGAGAATTATTGAAATAAGGCAAACTTAAATAGAAGAGCAGAAACAGTACAAACAAATGTAAAAACTGAATTACAAAAAATTCTAAACTAAAACCTAACTATAATAAAAAAAATCCAAAAATATTCTTACCTTTGCTCTATGGATGGAGCGGTGGCAGACAGAGATTTTTTGAGTGGAGCGGCAGCAGACAGAGGCATTGTGAGTAAACCGCCAGACGCCTGAGGCATTCTGATCAGACCAACGGCAGGCTGTGGCTCTCTGAGTGGAGGCGTAGTAGGATGGTGGTCACTGCAAGATAATTACATTTAACAGAATCAAATAAAATGAAGAAAACTAAAATTAACAAACAGAATTGAAAATAAAAAAAAACTAAAATAACAAAACTATAATAACCTTTGCTTTGAGGGTGAAGCAGCGGCAGACAGAGATTGTTCGAGTAGAGCAGCAGCAAACAGAGGCAATGTGAGTAGACCACCAGACGACGCCCGAGGTATTCTCATCAGACAACCAGTAAACCGTGGCTCTCTGAGTGGACGGCGAGAAGCAAGGGGCTCCCTGCAAGATTATTACAATTAACAGAAACAAATTAAATGAAGAAAACCAAAAAGATTTAAAACTTCAAAACAAACTAAAACCAAACTATAATAAAAAAATCCAAACTATTCTTACCTTTGCTCTATGGATGGAGCGGCAGCAGATAGATGTTCTCTAAGTGGAGCAGTAGCAGACAGGGACTTTTTGGGTGGAGCGGCAGCAGACAGAGGCATTGTGAGTAAACCACCAGACTCCCGAGGCATTCTGATCCGACCAACGGCAGGCTGTGGCTGTCTGAGTGGAGGGTTCGAATCAAAGGGCTCCCTGCAAGATTATTACATTTAACAGAAACAAAGAAATGAAGAAAACTAAAATTGACAAACTGAATCTGCCTGAATTTAAAAAAAAAAAAATGTCAAAATGAACTAAAACCAAATTCTAATGAAAATTCCAAAACTATTATTACCTTTGCTCTATGGATGGAGCGGCAGCAGACAGATGTTCTCTGAGTGGAGCGGCAGCAGACAGGGACTTTTTGGGTGGAGCGGGAGCAGACAGATGTTCTTTAAGTGGAGCGGCAGCAGAAAGAGATTTTTTGAGTGGAGCGGCAGCAGACAGAGGCATTGTGAGTAAACCACCAGACTCCCGAGGCATTCTGATCCGACCAACGGCAGGCTGTGGCTGTCTGAGTGGAGGGTTCGAAGCAAAGGGCTCCCTGCAAGATTATTACATTTAACAGAAATGAAGAAAACTAAAATTGACAAACTGAATCTGCCTGAATTTAAAAAAAAAATGTCAAAATGAACTAAAACCAAATTCTAATGAAAATTCCAAAACTATTATTACCTTTGCTCTCTGGGTGGAGCGGCAGCAGACAGATGTTCTCTGAGTGGAGCGGCAGCAGACAGGGACTTTTTGGGTGGAGCGGGAGCAGACAGATGTTCTTTAAGTGGAGCGGCAGCAGAAAGAGATTTTTTGAGTGGAGCGGCAGCAAACAGAGGCATTGTGAGTAAACCGCCAGACACCCGAGGCATTCTGATCAGACCAACGGCAGGCTGTGGCTGTCTGAGTGGAGGGTTCGAAGGAACGGGCTCCCTGCAAGATTATAACAATTAACAGAAACAAATTAAATGAAGAAAACCAAAAAAATTTTAAACTTCTAAACAAACTAAAACCAAACTATAATAAAAAAAATCAGAAACTATTATTACCTTTGCTCTATGGATGGAGCGGCAGCAGACTGTGGCTCTCTGAGTGGAGGGGTAGTAGGATGGGACTCCCTGCAAGATAATTACATTTAACAGAAACAAATTAAATGAAGAAAACTAAAATTGACAAACTGAATTGACAAAAAAAAATAAAAAAAATAATAATAATAATAAAAAATATAACTGCAAGCAGTAATGCGGGGCCAAGCATCCAGTAGGCAAAACGTGAGCAGAAGCACCATCAAAATGTAAACCAAAGACATATGAAATCACCTCAAGGCATGGTAGCATAAAAAACAAGTTGAATTGAGCACTATCTAAAATTTTATGAATTTTGACCATTAGATGGCGCTCCTAGTAACTTTTGTTCTGGGGTCAGTCTTTGGTACTGATGACTCACAACAAATTTGGTGTCAATATGGCAAACAATTGCAGAGATAGAGCTTCGGAAACCACATGACCCGACGGCATCACAATCGTCATGGCTCTTATCGAAAACGGCAAAAGCAATCAACACGTTACGAATACCTTTTTGCCAGCAAGGTCTAAGGATGTTCCAATTCAAATTTGGTGAGAATCGGTCAAACCGTCTGGGTGGAGATAGAAAAAGTAACGTTTTAAGCCAATTCAACATGGCAGACAGGAAATTCAATCAATTGTGGTATATTTTATATGTATGTTTTCAGCTCAACCTAAGGAACAAAACTGGATGAGATTTTTGACAATAGGCTAAAGCTAGCAAAAGTTATTAGCATTTTTCTAAAATCGTTATATCTTTTGACCACAAGGTGGCGCTGGCGTAAAATTTGTTGAGTCTCTTCAGGGCATGGTGTCAAACATGCACAACAACTTTCAGAATTTCAAAGTAAAGTATGTTTGAAATACAGCATTTTTGGCATAAATCAAAATGGCCGACGCCCAAAATGGCCGACACAGTAAAAATGGACATGGTCCGACTCGGCTTGATGCTCCAAACGCGCTGATACCAATTTTATGAATTTTGGACAAACGGTTTGGGAAATACAGGCCGAATTGCCAATTTTTTATATCTCCGGACCACTAGGGGGCAGAGCGACGAAACACTGCATGCAGCCTCAGATCATAGGTGGTACAACATAGACAAAGTTTGGTGTACATAGGCTAAAGCGTTGCGAAGTTATTGCCTTACAATCATTTTTGCGAGTTTTGCGTAAGGATCATTTGTGAATAATTCAATAACGGTTGGACAATTCAAAAATCCAAGCAATAACTTTTGTTCGGCATAGTCAGTAGATGATGTGGAGCGAATTTTGTGAAGTTTGGACAAACGGCCACGGAGGAGTTAGCAAAAGTAGGTTTTTCATAAAATTCAAAATGGCGGAAAAATTTGCATGACGGAAAATGACGTCATAGGGTCAGGTCGATTCGTCTTGAGCCAAGGAATCAGTGGGAAGTGGAATTTTGTTTATTCGACTTACGGTTCAAAAGTTATTAGCATAAACGTGGGTGTAACTTTGGCCTATTGGTGGCGCTAGATGGTTTGGTATGGAGACTTCAAATTTGGTCAGATTGTAGGTCAGAGGCTTGGCAGTCAGTGGGTCAAATTTCATAACTTTCCCGCAAACGGTTCATACGGCTCCCATTGACTTCGCGGCGGAAGAGGAAGAAGAAGAAGAAGAAGAATAATAAATATAACTGCAAGCAGTAATGCGGGGCCAAGCATCCAGTAGGCAAAACGTGAGCAGAAAGGCCATCAAAATCTAAACCAAAGACATGAAATCGACTCAAAAAAAATCGAAATCGAGCGCTATTCAAAATTTTATGAATTTTAACCATTAGGTGGCGCTCTTAGTAACTTTTGTTTTGGGGTCAGCCTTTGGTACTGATGACTCACAACAAATTTGGTGTCAATATGGCAAACGGTTGCAGAGATACAGCTTCGGAAACCACTTGACTCGATGGATCACAATAGTCATGGCTCTTATCGAAAACGGTAAGAGCAATCAACACGCTACGAATAACTTTGTGCCAGCAACGTCTAAGGATGTTCCGATTCAAATTTGGTGAGAATCGGTCAAACCGTCTGGGTGGAGTTAGAAAAAGTGAGGTTTTCAGTCAATTCAACACGGCAGACAGGAAGTTCAATCAATTATGGTAAATTTTATATCTATGTTTTCAGCTCGACCTAAGGAACAAAACTGGATGAGATTTTTGACAATAGGCTAAACTAGCAAAAGTTATTAGCATTTTTCTAAAATCGTTTATATCTTTTGACCAAAAGGTGGCGCTGGCGTAAAATTTGTTGAGTCTCTTCAGGGCATGGTGTCAAACATGCACAACAACTTTCAGAATTTCAAAGTAAAGTA
>SRMA01024535.1:0-40263 GCA_007224835.1 Danionella cerebrum
AGATAAGGGTGATTAAAGATAGAGATGGAAAGGTGCTAACAAGTGAGGAGGGTGTGCTGAGAAGATGGAAGGAGTATTTTGAGGAGTTGATGAATGAGGGGAATGAAAGGGAAAGAAGGGAGGAAGATGTGAATATTGTAGAGCAGGAAGTTGAAAAGATTAGAAAGGATGAGGTGAGGAAGGCTCTGGGGAGAATGAAGAGTGGAAAGGCTGTTGGTCCAGATGACATACCAGTGGAGGTGTGGAGGTGTCTAGGAGAGACAGCAGTGGAGTTCTTGTCTAGGTTATTCAACAGGATTTTAGAGAGTGAGAAGATGCCTGAGGAATGGAGGAGAAGTGTCCTAGTACCAATCTTTAAGAACAAGGGTGATGTGCAGAGTTATAACAACTACAGAGGCATAAAGTTGATGAGCCACACAATGAAACTTTGGGAAAGAGTAGTGGAAGCTAGGCTAAGAAGAGAAGTGGATATTTGTGAGCAGCAGTATGGCTTCATGCCCAGGAAGAGCACTACTGATGCAATTTTTGCTCTGAGATTGTTAATGGAGAAGTACAGAGATGGTCAGAAGGAGCTGCACTGCGTCTTTGTGGATTTAGAAAAAGCGTATGACAGGGTGCCAAGAGAGGAGCTATGGTCCTGTATGAGGAGGTCAGGAGTGGCAGAGAAGTACGTCAGAGTAGTTCAGGATATGTATGAGAGAAGTAAGACAGCAGTGAGATGTGCTGTAGGTCAGACAAAGGAGTTCAAGGTGGAGGTGGGGCTACATCAAGGATCAGCTTTGAGTCCCTTCTTATTTGCTATGGTGATGGACAGGTTGACAGATGAGGTCAGGCAGGAATCTCCGTGGACAATGATGTTTGCAGATGACATTGTGATTTGTAGTGAGAGCAGAGAGCAGGTGGAGGAAAACCTGGAAAGTTGGAGGTCAGCTCTAGAAAGAAGAGGAATGAAAGTCAGTCGCAGCAAGACAGAATACATGTGTTTGAACGAGAGGGAGGGAAATAGAACAGTGAGGTTACAGGGGGCTGAGGTCAAGAAGGTGCAGGAGTTTAGGTATTTGGGGTCAACAGTCCAGTGTGACGGGGAGTGTGGAAAAGAGGTGAAGAGACGAGTGCAGGCAGGTTGGAGTGGGTGGAGAAAAGTGTCAGGGGTGTTGTGTGACAGAAGAGTGTCAGCAAGAATCAAAGGAAAGGTGTACAGAACAGTAGTGAGACCAACTATGATGTATGGGTTGGAGACTGTGGCAGTGAGGAAGAGACAAGAGGCAGAGATGGAAGTAGCAGAGATGAGGATGTTGAGGTTCAGTTTAGGAGTGACGAGGATGGACAAGATTAGGAACGAGCACATCAGAGGGACAGCTCAGGTTGGTTGTTTTGGAGACAAAGTCAGAGAGGCCAGGTTGAGATGGTTTGGACATGTGCAGAGGAGGGATAGTGGTTATATTGGTAGAAGGATGTTGGAGATGGAGATGCCAGGCAAGAGGTCAAGAGGAAGACCAAAGACAAGATATATGGATGTGCTGAAAGAGGACATGAAGGTAGTTGGTGCAAGAGTAGAGGATACTGAGGACAGAGTTAGGTGGAAAAGGATGATTCGCTGTGGCGACCCCTAAACTGGGAACAGCCGAAAGGAAAAGAAGAAGTGAATGAGAACCTGCTCACTTCCGGAGTCAGTCTCTAGTGGTCAGTTGAGGAACTACAGTCACTTCCTTTTAGGCCTTGAGAGAGAAAACTCCCGTCGGTTTAAACTGACACAGTGTGTGGGAGCAGTGATGACTGTGTGAAGGTTTAACTACTTTTAGTGCCCAAAGTTTGTACTATCACATTTCATTCAGATGGTATTCTTTTGAGCTTTAGTCCCTCAATTGCCACATCGTTTCCACGAAAGGTTCTTTGCATAGTTGTTAGCACTGTTGTTTAAAGAACTCGATAGCTATACTTGAGTAAAAATGACAAAATTGAAAGACGTTTACGACCGCAGTAGTGCTCATAGGTTTACACAGCTTGCCATTTTTTGATTTCTTGGACATTTTTCAGAAAATGTTGAAACAGAAACCTTTTTTCCACTCATAGTTAGTTTGTGGGTGAAACCATTTATTGTCAAACGACGGTGTTTACTTTCCAAATTACCCAATGTCTTATTATTTATGGCAGCCTGAAGTCTCTTGAGGTAGTTTTCGATGGGGTTCTTTATCTCCTCGTTTGGCATTTTTATTTTTAAAATTTTTCTCAGCTAATCAAAATGAATAAAATGCAGTTGTGTTGTTTATGTAAGACTGCATTTGGTCAATAATCTAATGTGAGTGCATAGAGCGTTGTGGGTAATTATTTTACATAGAAATTTCTTTTTCAAGAAATACACAGTTTGTTTAAGTTTCCTTAAGACTGAAAATGTTGTGAAACAATTATGTGTTGCAATTAACATACAACATTTCCTGTGTTAAACAACCATGCACATTTTTTGAGGCTGAGATTATTTCAATGATGCTCTAAATGAAGGGTGGTGGTGCAGTGGGTAGCACTGTGGCCCTTCGAGGCTTGGTGGTGACCTTCCTGGAAAGAGTTTGCATGTTTTCCCCATGCTTAAGTGGGTTTTCAACAGATACAGTGAACCCTCGCTACTTCGCGGTTCGACTATCGCGGATTCACGACTTTGCAGATTTATTCCATTACGTATGTATATTAAAAGAGACAATATATAACAGATTTTCCGAAAATTCTAAAAATAGTTGCGATCTATACAGACTGCAAATATTTCATTACTTCCATTAATAATCATTAATATCTGCTAGTACTGTTGGCTCATTGTGCCTGTGTACTGTATGTACATATTGTAGGTATCTGTACATTACTGTAAAGGGTGGGTTGTTAACAGTACTATGTAAAGGGAGGGTTTTAAAAGTCTGAATACTTAATACCTGTTAAATAAATACTCTAAATATGGTATCCCTTCTTCACGGATTTTCAGCTATCCCGGCCAGTTCTTCCGCGATAAACGAGGGTTCACTGTACTCAAGTTTTTTTTGGAAGCTTCCAAAAATTCCCCTTAGGTGTGAATGTGTGAGTAAATGTGTGTGTTGCCCTGGGATGGACTGGTGACCTGTCCAGGGTGTACCCCCGCCTAATTCCATTGTGCACTATTTCTGAACTATTTGACATGCTGCCAAACGACATCAAAACGATGAGGTGTGGAATTTCAATTTTACAATAGTTGAACTAAAGTACCTAAAAAGATTAAATCTAAATAATGAATGTTATGTTGATTGAACTGAACAAACCTTAATTAGCGTAAGTTTAAAGAAATATTATTTTTAACCCTGTAAAGCCCACTGTTGCAGAATTACAACATCACTTTGAACAATTAAAAAAAAGTCCAGCAAATGTTTTTTTTCTCTCAAAACCATATTTATATATTTAATGGGTCCTATTGTTTGTCCTCACAATGCTATTAGATAGAAAAAGTGTTTATAGGTCTGATGATCTTGTCGTGAACTTACTCTACCTGCCAACTTTGCATTGAGCTGACCTCCTGTTTTTTGCATGACTTGATTTGACAAGATTTAAGTAAGTAAAATTCCTTAAAAAAAAATTCTGTGTTTATTACAATGTTTAGAACATATACATATTAAGTTATTTTGGAAAACATTAATCAAATTTGATTTAGAGCTTATTATGTCTATGTTGTAATTCTACAACGTTGGGTCAGAGTGGTAGCCTGTTACATTGTTTAGGGACAGGTGTGAATGGTCTTGAATGTGAACCTGTTAGTGCTCTGGGGGGATGCATGTGTCCCTTCTAGTATGCTAAGTGCAGAGAATAATAGGCACAATAGGCCAATCAGACAGTATTGTTTAAATGTAGTGGAATTTGGTTTAGAATTTGCATTGGAATGGTAATACTTTGATGGATAATACTTAGATCTCTACCCTTGATACATGGTCTACTACCCTGTCTATTCTTTGTTTATCTGCTACAATATAAGACCTATATGTGTTGTTCACATATTTAATTACTTTTTCCAAACTTTTTCAGTTTCAGAATGCTTAGTCCTAATACCTAATCAGTCCTAATACCACTTTTTATGGTTCAGAAGTAACCAGTGATGAAGCTGCTTGGTATGTACCTGAAGATGGGCCTAATGTAAATGTCTGGAGTCCATATGTATTGGAAGACAGACACACAGTACACCCCTGTTTCTGATGTGATGTCCCGGGACAGATTCCAATCTCTGTTGAGTTCATTACACTTTATAAACAATTTAACTGTGTGGAAAAGAAGGACAAACTGTGGAAACTCAGACCATGGCTAAATTCATTTAGGGAGAGAGGCCTGCAGGTGGTACCTGAAGAACACAACCCTGTGGATGAAATGATGATTCCTTTCAAAAGGAGATTCATTAGCATCAAACAATATATGCGTGGCATGCCACACCCATGGGGGCTCAAAATGTGGGTGAGAACTGGAATCTCTGGCATGCTCTGTGATTTTGATGTGTACCAAGGGAGGGTAGATGGAATACGACAAGCGAAATCTGAACTTGGACGTTCAGGTGATGTTGTGATGAAGCTCGCCTCCACACTTCCAGAGGGTCAAAACTACAAGATCTACGCAGACAACTATTTCACTCTCAGATGAAAAGAACTGACTTAGGGACTATCACTGCAAGTAAACACAGACTTCATTCAAACCACACTAGATGTGACCAAATAATTTTTTAATAATATTTTTATTCATAACTTCTTATTCATAAAAAAATATGATTGTTGTGTGATCATTACTTATGATATATACTACATGGAGCTAAAAAAAAGTGAACAACCCTGCAAATGAATGCTTAAATGGTCTGTGAACCTGTTTAGGCAAAGTGAGTACAAATACAGAAGTTCTGCTCACAACTAAGCCCAACGTTGCAATATTACAACATTTTCCTAAAAACTTACTAAAGAGTAAAAAAAATTAAAATTCTTCAATTCCTACATCAGAGGCCTTCTAAAACAATATCTGAGGGGTCAAAAAAATTTTTGCTCATTTTTTTCTATATTTGGGTCTTACAGGGTTAAAGTCAACTTAACTCACTTACAGGAACCAGGATATTCATTCATTCATTCATTCATTTTCCAACCCGCTTATTCCCTTTTGGGGTCACAGGGATCTCCAGCACACATTGGTCAAGAGGCAGGGGTACACCCGGGACGTAAAAAAGTTCATTAATACCAACATATTAATTTTTTGAGTGCAGTTTAGCTTATCTTTAATGATAAATCCATGAGTTTTAACACCATCAGGTGTTAAAGCCCTGAACCATTAACACCTGAGTTTCAATGAGTGTTTGTTCTTTGTTTTATTGATCTCTCTGTGTGCTCAGGTGGGCCGAGGAGTTCCTAAATGAAGAAAACAAGGGTTTGGACGTGCTTGTGGACTACCTGTCTTTTGCTCAGCGCTCAGTCACGTATGCAGACACACACACAAGCCCACAACCTCCCTAAATTAGGGATACCAGGGGACCTATTTGACCTGGGGAAAAGGGCGTGTGGTCCAATGTCTCAAACCAATGGCTTTCAAAAACCAATACTTTTTGTAAAGAATCTCCTGTAGTAGAATAATCAGGAGAAACAAAGCAGAATTTTAACTGCTGCTTCCTTGTTTCTTGAGTCTTTCAACACAGGAAATGAAAATATTAGATTTTTCAGGACATCTTTTAATATGACATTATTATTATATTTAAAATGACAATGATCTGTTTGGTGCAGATTTGCAGAAGGATTTATATTCCTGTACTGGTTTTAAAGGCATGATATGGAGAGCAGCTCTAACAATGGAACCTTTGAGGAGAAATCAGTGGAAGATCTCACCTTGAGTGCAACCAACTCACCGTCCCACAATTACCAGCACCCAGGCCGGCCCTTCACCACAAAGTGAGCCAAAAGCTTGGTTATTTCTGACATGATGCTTATCTTTCAGTAATATTTTGTAAATATTTCCTGGACCAATCACTTCTGATCTCTCACAAAGAGATCACTGTCTGCGACTCTGCGTCATTTTACTTATGACGAGGTAAAAGATTATACCGATTAAAGTCTTCATCGAGCACGTCTGAGGAAAGGAATGTTCTACTTGAAATGAATTGTGGAATTCCATTTATTTAAATCATTATTTTGATTGTTAAGCCTCAAGCACCAAATGTGCTCGTTTCAGTGCACTTTTGAGGGCCAAAATGTGCACCCACCAATTTCACACACACGTCAGAAATGGTGAAAATGTACGTCTGATTGGGGTTCAAAAAGTGGGTAAAATGGCTCTATAGCGCCAACTTTCAGCTTATGGTGCGCTAACAGTTTGTCGTATCCAAGTGAAATTTGGCATATGTGTAGAATACCAAGACTTAAACATAAGTAAGGTGGAATGCATTATAAAAATCAACAGGAAGTCAAATATTTCCATGTTTAATTTTGTAATGGATCATCCATGTTTTGATGTTTTCAAAATGGTGAAATAATACACTTTTACAAATTTTTTGCATAACACCTAAAGGCATATTTTTCGTTACTGTTCATGGAGGTCTATTTTTATGGGCATTATGTTTAAAATGAAACTTAAATAAAATAACTGTCTGTCTCTTTTCTCTGGCTAATCAGTCTGTGAAGTTGTTTAAGTTATCTTCATGATCGGTGCTCTCTGATTGGCTACTGTCTGCTACTGAGAGAGAGTAAAATCAAACGTCCCCAGATGAAGATTGACGGTTGAAAAAATTAAATAGAGTTTATTAAACGTCTTTCGGGAGGAGTCTATCTGGAGCCACACCTACTTCAATTATTCAATCAACCCTCTTCCATATCAGCTGTTCCTTCCTCTTGTTCCCTGACTCAGTCTGAATCAGCTTCATCGCTCCCACCTTCCTCCTCTACACCTCTCATGGGGGTCTACTCTGACGCATCCGAGTAAGACAGCAAGCCTGCACGTCCGTACCCGCCACACACGCTTATGAACTTAAAGCAGGTCCAGATATTCGAACTCCTGAAATATATATAAAATATAAAAATAAAACCTAAAATTTGAGCATTCTGGAACCTTGCTCCAGTTTATTCAAACTGAAACTAAACCATTTCGAATTGTGAAATGTTAATTCACAATTAAGATGTTGGTTTCTTAGTACACGCCTCCCTTTGTTTTTCTTGTATGTATTTGTTGTATGTATTGATTAATTGGACCTAGTAAGACCTGATGCTTTTTTATACCTTTACTTTTTATTAAATGCAAATATTTAAAAAATGGAAAATCATTGAATGTGCATAACAACATTGAGTTAAAAAAAAAGAACAAACAACAAAAAATCTCATATTTTTTTGATGGTTTCCCTGTGTTTGTTCAGGAAGGCTCTGCGATACTCACACCTACTCAGTCAGAATAATCACCTCCACCTGTGCATCATGTGCCTCCGTGCCATCATGAACTACCAGGTACCACTTCATCCTCAAGTACTCTCATCTCATTCTACTCTTGAGTAATCTCTCTCTCTCTCTCTCTCTCTCTCTCTCTCTCTCTCTCTCAGTTAGGGTTCAATCAGGTGATGGCTCACCCCAACTGCGTCAATGAAATCACATTAAGTCTCAAGAACAGGAGTGCCAGGCAAGTGGACAGCACATAGACAAGTCATGTTTCGGCCTTTAGATATAAATAAAACACATATAGATGTATCTTTGACAAAAAAATAGAAACATCAATTTATAAATGGAATGTCATCCATGCACAAAAAAAAATTTGTTTACACAAACTCCACCTCTTTTTCACAGCCACACCACTTTGGACCAAGGTTGTTGCTGGCATTAAAATTCTGATAATTTAAATGACTAGAGGATGTGTGTTTGTGTTCAGGACTAAAGCTCTGGTTCTGGAGCTGCTGGCAGCGGTGTGTTTGGTTCGAGGAGGTCATGAGATGATTCTAGCTGCCTTTAATAATTTTAGAGAGGTAAGAGTTCACTGACCTGCATCTTCTATTTTCCCATCACATCTGTACTGTAGCCTTGATGTGCAAATATCTACCCTGCAAAAGAAACAAAATCAAATAAAAATATGTGTTCACAAGCTAATTGGGATTTAAAAATGACAAAAGCTATTTGCGCTATAATGGAAAAAATACATCCTTTCTTTTTCAAAAAGTTTCTAATATTAGAGAATATTGATTCTAAACCAAGTAGGAAGACTCTGAAAGCAAGGTTTAAGGTTTAACAGAAAATGCAGCTTTATTTAACTTAAACATATGCATATGGTATAAGTCAGAAGAACAAGGTCGTTGTTTAAATAAATCAAAGGAAGGGAAATTAGGGAGGGAGGAAAGAAAGGCGTTCAGCTACTTATTTACTTATTTAAAGAGCTTTAGCTTCCTGGTTGTGATGTATTTCCTGTTTGTGATGTGTTTCCTGTTTTATCTCAGAAATATTCTTCTATTACAATATGAATAATTAAATAAGCAACTGAATAAATGATTCATTAAATAACTATTACATATTCTTGTTATTTATTTATTATAATAAAAGTTCACTCATTTAAGTGGAATAGTTAACACACCGTTATTTAAAAACACATTATTGATGTGAGTCATTATGATATAATTGATTTTCTATTTAGGAAAATGTAACAATCTTCAGTTAAAAAGGGATTGAGCGTTCTAAGAGTCATTGCACCAAATCTTAAACATTACCTTCCACATTAGCCAAGCAGCTTTAACTTTGAAAGTGGAACACAAATAAATGTAATTAATATCGGTTATATCAATTACATATGAACTGCATGCATCTCAAAAACTCTGCTTGTGTTTCAGGTGTGCGGAGAGAAAAACAGATTCGAGAAACTCATGGAATATTTCACAAATGAAGACAGCAACATTGACTTCATGGTGAATATTCATCTTGCCATGTTTTCCAATGTCATTTACTATATTTTCCTCCCAAATAAGCAAAATGTACTTTGGATTTCAAACCTTGACACACTTCCTGGTCTTATTAAATTGACGAGATTGAATAAAAAAACCATCTGGATTGATGGTGAGTAGAGCGTGTAGTAATTAGGTATCCAAGGGTCTTGTCTTTTGGGTGAGAGAGAGGCAGTTTATTGCGCAAAAAAACACAATGAGAATAAAAAACAATACAAAAGGGAGTTTCCAAAAGTAAATAAAAGGCAGTGGGTGGGGCATCGTACATTTGTATGTCATAATGTACTGGCTAAAAGAGTCATTTAATCTTGACTTCTTTTATCAACTCTTTCTTATTAAAGACATAACTTGCAACACAAAGCACTGCTATTGAAATATTTATCATACCCATTACAGAAGACTCTGGAATCAAGGTTTAAGAAGATAAAACAGAAAACCCGGCTTTAGCTTAAACATCGAAGATGCTAACAGCAAAAATAACATGCGTGGGGTCTTGAGAGAGCTTCTGTGTCTCTCTGGGTTTTCAGAAAAAAGAACAAATGTCATTCAGCAACTTCAATTGAAGAGCAAGTACATTCCTGTTCTGTCTCAGAGCAATAGGACTCAAAATATTGTTTCTATTGTAGCACCTTCACATCTAACACTCAAATTACCCACTGGTACCTCCTATATAACAGTGGCTCTGTAATATTTTGAACTTCAAGCAGAGCTTCTCTCGTCTATTATAAGGTTTACTCATTTAAATAGAAGTTTACACATTTCAGAAATGTTTAGTCGTGTTTAATTGAATTTTTTATGGTATTCGTTTCTTCTGTAGGTTGCTTGCATGCAGTTTATCAACATAGTTGTGCACTCAGTGGAGAACATGAACTTCAGGGTGTTTTTACAGTATGAATTCACTCAGCTCGGCCTCGATGACTATCTAGAGGTGAGCTTCTTAACACACACTACCTAAACATTTCAACCTCAAAAGAGTCAACATTTATACAAAACGCCATCGTATGTGTTTCTTCTACTGCTTTTCGATTGGTTATAATGAATGTGCTTATGGAAGGAAAGGACTAGGACAAAACGGACAGATTTTGCTGTTTGATTTTGACCCTTGGCATCTCTTACTTACTATAATGGGTTAAAAAACATCTGAAAAAGTTTACCAATGGTTACCAATAACAGCGGACTAATATTATGAGTGAACAAACTGAACCTGTGCAGTTATATGAAATTAATCAACACCTGCCAGCCAATCAGAATCCAGTATTCAGACAGACCAGATTCTTTCAAAAAGTATAGATATTTTTATTTATTTATTTATTTTTAGACCAGATTCTGTCTTCAGTGTGTCATCTTGGTTCTCCCTGTTTGTTTACACAATACAGAGGTTAAATGTGACCGAGAGCGAGCGCCTGCTGATTCAGATTCAGGCCTATCTGGATAATGTGTTTGACGTGGGAGCGATGCTTGAAGACGCAGAGGCCAAAAACACAGTGATGGAGCATCTGGAGGAACTGCAAGAACAAAACACACAGGTTTGGATACACAGCACTGAATGCTGCTGCAGACCCCTCCTCTACAGATCGGTTATAGTATATCAACATTTAGAAATAATTAGTAAGTGTTGAAAGAGTCAAAGCGCGTTTAAATGATTTCATAAACAAATATGAAAACAAATACAGCATATTTATATAATATGTATGTATTATGAGTGTTCTGGAGATGATTTTCGTTGGTTTAGGCCTGTTTTAAAAGCTAATCATTGTCAGTGTATGAGCCATTCCAACGAATGGGTGCCATTTGTGTCCCTGGGACTTTATATGTTTAATTAAGCAAAAAAATTGCTTCATAAATAGATTTTATTACTAAGCAAAGTATATACTATTCTTTCTGCAAATTCTAACTAGAACACCTAAAATATTCATTAAAAAAATAGCATTTATAAGATCTTTTAAAAAGAACCTTTATTTTGTATTAATATGTAAATTCACATATAATGTTTGTTTCAAATACATTTATTCATACAATTTATACCTTCTTAGATTAAAAAACATTTTAGTCATGTCCCCTACTTTTTATTCATTCCTGTCACTCTAACCCATCCCCCTTCTGAAAACCTGTGGAATTTCCATGAGTCAGTTTTTCAGCAGGAAGTTGCATCACTTGGATCTTTAGAAGGAAGAGCAAAGGTAAGTTCTCTCAATGTCTTATTTACATATTTGATGATTTTGTGATTATATCTTGGACTGTCATTTAAAAAATACTCACCTGTTACTGAAATGATTTCAAAATTTATTAGTTTAGTGTAAAAATGCATATATTTGGTAAATTGAATTTGCTGAATTTTTGTTTGTGGTTTGTCTGACATTGTGATCTGTAGTGAGAGCAGAGAGCAGGTGGAGGAAAACCTGGAAAGTTGGAGGTCAGCTCTAGAAAGAAGAATAATGAAAGTCAGTCGCAGCAAGACAGAATACATGTGTTTGAACGAGAGGGAGGGAAATAGAACAGTGAGGTTACAGGGGGCTGAGGTCAAGAAGGTGCAGGAGTTTAGGTATTTGGGGTCAACAGACCAGTGTGACGGGGAGTGTGGAAAAGAGGTGAAGAGACGAGTGCAGGCAGGTTGGAGTGGGTGGAGAAAAGTGTCAGGGGTGTTGTGTGACAGAAGAGTGTCAGCAAGAGTCAAAGGAAAGGTGTACAGAACAGTAGTGAGACCAGCTATGATGTATGGGTTGGAGACTGTGGCAGTGAGGAAGAGACGAGAGACAGAGCTGGAAGTAGCAGAGATGAGGATGTTGAGGTTCAGTTTAGGAGTGACTAGGATGGACAAGATTAGGAACGAGCACATCAGAGGGACAACTCAGGTTGGTTGTTTTGGAGACAAAGTCAGAGAGGCCAGGTTGAGATGGTTTGGACATGTGCAGAGGAGGGATAGTGGTTATATTGGTAGAAGGATGTTGAAGATGGAGATGCCAGGCAAGAGGTCAAGAGGAAGGCCAAAGACGAGAAATATGGATGTGCTGAAAGAGGACATGAAGTTAATTGGTGCAAGAGTAGCGGATACTGAGGACAGAGTTAGGTGGAAAAGGATGATTCACTGTGGCGACCCCTAAACTGGGAACAAGCCGAAAGGAAAAGAAGAAGAAGAACTGAATTTGCTGAATTTTCTGGTTCTATAATCATGTGCAGCAAGGGGCTATTTAGAATATATTTGCAAATTCTTTGTTAAAAACCCAGTCCTGTTACTTATATAAAGAATAACAAGAGGGCTAGTAAATAACAGCGCATTTTTAATGATAAATATAAAAATCCATTTAGGTAAGTTACTTAAGATAGACCAATACCCATTGGGAATACTTAAGTACTATGCTATTGGAATCTGTAATTTTGGTAAGTTACAACAAGCAAATGGCACCCATTCGGTAGAATGGCTCATGAACATCCCATTATTTTTCAACCAATTTTATTTGAGTGCACTGAGAAGAGATGGCACTGAACATACATTATGTGTTTTTCAGCTGATCGGTAACCTGCAGCAATGTGAGAATGAAGCATTGGAGAAAACCACTGACCTCCAGAAACAACTGGTTCAGGGCACCAAAGAGCTGCAGCTTCTCAAGGTAACACATGCTCATGTGCACTCACAGACTTTTGGTTTACATACATTTAAATCAAGAGGGTGTTCCACTAATCTGCAACAATATTGATGTTTATCTTGCTATATCAATTTATGGTGTTAATATTAGGAACTGTGTGCACCTGAGGCAAGACACATCAAGCTAATTTCCCTTTGTTATCATAATATTTACAGCACTGCCTTTCAGCAACCCATGGTCCATTCTGGGCCATCGATGATTTCTAGCCAGAGTGGACTTCATGGTAGAAAGGAAGCTTTATGAAAGTCTATGTTAAGGAAAATGCTAATATATCTTTAATGTATTAATAACACAGCAATAGGGACAATTTATAAACAGATAAACAAAGACCGTATGCTTAAACACTGCATGAAGAAGTGGGAGTGCTTAAGAGGGAGTGGAACAGTTTATATACGCCCACAAAAGAGATCACATGTAATTCTGGGTCACAGGGCGAAATATTAGTATCTTTAGCCAAACAAGCTAACATTATTTAGCTTTAACTTTAACAATATGACTAAATATAATTTCTAAAAAAACAATTCTCTCACAGTTTACAATTTTGTCTCGTGTGTCTTTGGTTTTGCTCAAGTTGCTACTTAAACTTTTGACTGACTCTCAAACGGGGGCTACTAAATTAGAGAGTAGTAGTAGCTCTATTTAAAAGCATTATAATAACAATTAAAAAGTTTTACACCTCCTCATGACTTTTAAATGAGAGTATTTGATCACAGGGTGTCAAATACTTATTGACCTCACAGGAAATATACTATTAAATAGCCACCGTCGCCAGTTGGTGAGAGAGACGAGGACAATGTTCGATTCCGCTTAGGTCATTCATTTAAAAGGTGCCGCAGAATAAATAATTAAATGAAGATTCACTTATTCAACGTCACTTATTCATCTCTCCGGGTGCCCTCACCCCGTTCAGTCCAGTGGCGTCTGGTTTCCTCATGGAACTGGGGCCAATGCAGCGCTCAGTGACTCAACAAGCCTGGCCACTACATTGCTGACCCGGATGATGTTTGGGCCTCGTCACTACATGGAAGTGGCTCTCCTCCTGCTCCACCGGCTGAGTCGTGGTTAAAAGTGCGCAACCTAATGAGCCGCACCTGTCAGCGCTGACCTCACCCCACCCCCATCACACACCTCATTTTAAAATGCAGAGACTATATAAATTGTGAAAAAAGCGATCTTGTGAACTTAATGTGTATTCAATCTTCGAGAATAAAACCTCTAGGCTACCAATCTATCTGTGTTTACCTTGCAGGAGAGTCTGAAGGAGGCTAAGGCTCAGATCTCACAGCTCCAACAGGATAAAGAGAGAGAGAAAAAACTGGAGAAAGAGAAAACGCTGCAGAAACACACACACCTTGAGGACCTGGAGAAGATGCTCAGGCTCCTAGAGGAGCGAGGCCTGATCCGGCTGAGCAGAAATGAGTCCGGAGCTTTAGATTTTCACATCCTCACAGCTGCAGACAGCACAGGTGGACACCTAAACATACAATATGTACAGCCAGGGTTTGTTGTCTGCTCCCTTTACACTGTAGGGTCTAATGTTGACTTTTTGTGAACCTATAACACAACCTTTAAATAGATTTAGAAAGCTTTACATGTGCCAATTTGCATACCAGTTACTATGGCGATACACACTGATATTGTTTAATCTTTGTCATTATTCTGTTTATATTCCTAGATGGCTGTAAAATAAACGACTCACCCGTCAAACAGTCTCCACCTACTCCTGCAGTACTTACCCCTCCACCACCTCCTCCACCCCCTCCCCCTCCAACCTTGGCCCCACCCCCTAACCCTTTGCAGTTCAGGGGAGGAACTATGAAATCAGGTGAGAAAAAAAATCACAAAAAACAGAAAAACAAGTGAAAATTGACACGATTGTATTTCTCCCTGATTATGCGTATAAGGTGAGAAAGGAAAGCAGCCAATCAAAACAAAGTATCGGTTGCCGCTGCTGAACTGGCAAGCTATGATGGAGGAGCAGGTGACTGGAACAGTCTTCACGGAGCTGGACGACCAGAGAGTGCTCCAGGTTGGAATAGAGACTATTAGGTGTAATTGAAATGAATCGCACTGAAACATGTGAACCTACAACTGAGTTAAATATAGTATTGTAAAATCGTCTTGCCCTGCTGGTACTGTGGGTGGCGAGGTCAAATGTTTTTATTTATATATATCGCTTTTATTCCGATGCTTCAAATCAGCTTCAAAGCAGAATGAGCCTAATATATTACGTTTTGTGGCAGAGAATGACTACATGTTTTTTTGGACGAGCCCAGAGTTAAACACAATCTAAATAACAATCTAAATAATAATAGTTAAAAAGTTAATTAGCCTTGGGGGCGTGTTTTAAATGTGTGGGAAAACCAGAGCTCCCGGAGGAAAAACCCACACTAGCAATTCCAATTCATGTGGGGAGCTACACGGAAAGCTAGATGCTACTACACCCAACTGGCCAGTGTAGGAATTGCCTCACAGGGGGAATCAAGCCAGGTTAAACTAGGGCTGGCGTGAGAGCAGGCTGCTCAGATAGGCTGGAGCTAGACTGCTCAAGATTTTATTTGAGTTCAACATAAGTCCAGTTTTTTTATATCAGTGATACGATTGGATAACTTTGATATTATAGTAGAATCATTTGGTTTTGCTGAGATATAGAGCTGAGTATCATCAGAATTGCAGTGAATGCTTACACCATGTCTACTGACAATGTTACAGAGTGGCAGTATATACATAGAGAATTGTATTGGGCCTAAGACTGATCCTTGTGGCACTCCATATTTCACAGATGTTTTATATTCTGATTTCACATTAGTGAGTATGGTGAGATAGGTGTGAGTTAAACCATCTCAGAGCTGGACCCTGGATACTTGTGCGGTTCTCTAGTCGCTCTAAATTATGGTTAATTTTGTCCAATGCAGCACTAAGAGAAAGCAAAACCAACAGCGACACGAAAAGTGCAGCTGCCCCTGTGTATTCTGAGTTTGAGACTAGATCTCGATGGTTCGTTCTATCTACTGTTTGACTTCCTGTTTCTCTCCACTGTCATAGAGGTATACACATAAAGGTCCAAAATAATAAAAAAATGTAAGTCTTAAATTAGTTTTCTTTAACAGTTTTTCCTAGTCTAGGTTTTAATAAATAACCTTTTGCATTTTAGGAATCACAATAAGAATTCATTTGAATTTGAAATGTATTTTTACACGAACAATTAGATGCCATGTAATGTTTGAAAAGATATTTTCCATGAGGTCAGTCAACGGGCTGAGCGTCTTTCTCAGTTAAATCCTTTCCAATGCATGTTGTTTTCTCCCACCAGGAGCCAAGATAGTACGGAGGACCAAAATGGCATGAGTCTAAATAAACAGCAAATAAGTAGAAATAAATGTTTGAATATATAAATATACTAGAGTGATTCACTTTCAACCAATCCTGGCTTAGACTGACGCTGGGACCGCCTACAGCGATGAAACAACATGAAATACAGAATTTAATTGTGTCTAAAAAAGTTTTTAAAGTAAGCAATACACTTGTTAAATTTTTTTATTTAATACGTTCATTCTATTATTTAAGCATTTATTTATAGCTAACATTTATTACTGAATTTAATTAATAATGTATTCATTCTTTTATTCATTTTCTTTCTCGCTTGTTCCCTTTCAGAGTCTCGGGGGTCTGCTGGTGCCAATGTCCAGCACAAATTGGGCGAGAGGCGGGGCTGCATCCTAGACAGAACGCCAGCCTATCACAGGGCTTTTATTCATTCATTCATTCATTTATTTCCCAACCCGCTTATTCTCTTTTTGGGTCACGGGGGTCTCCAGCACACATTGGGTGAGAGGCGGGGGTACAACTTGTCTATCGCAGGGCAACATTCATGCACGCATTCACACCTAAGGGGAATTTAGATTATTAAATTACCCTAATCGCATGTTTTTGGGATTGTGGGGGAAACCGGAAAACCCGGAGAAAACCCACGCAAGCACAGGGAGAACATGCAAACTCCTTCCAGGAAGGCGCCACCGTGATGCCCTGACTCTTATTTAATTACTTATAGATATATTTTCATTCTTTTATTTATTTACTCATGTATTAATTTCTTTTTATTACTTTTATTTATCTTTAGGTCATTTTTGTTCCTCTATATAAACTTCTCCTGAAGACTGACTCCATTTAAGCAATTTGCATTGGATAAAAGTGTTTTTGAAAATATTTAGACATATTTTTATTTATTGGGATATTGCAGGAACTGAACATGGATATCTTTGAGGAGCTGTTCAAAACCAAAGCCCAGTCACCCGCTGTTGATGTGGGAACACTAAAGGTGAAGGTGGCCCAGAAAAATTCCAGTAAAATATCTCTACTGGAGCCCAACAAAGCCAAAAACCTGGCCATCACCCTTCGAAAAGGAGGCATAGGCACAGAGCAGATCTGCAGTGCCATCCAGAGGTGTGTCAAACTCCCAGTCAAAAGGTGTATGATTCAATGTGATTCCCACAGTGCATTTCTGTAGAACAGTGGTTCAGTGGGCAGACTGGGCACCTGAAGATGGCATAGCGACACCAGCTAGTAATGATGTAGAACTGAGTAACATCGTACATTTCTGGTCTTCCAGCTAAATTTATTGCTTTTTCAGCTTTTTGATGCCAATTTAACATGAGCCAAACGAATGGGGACGTTTAAAAAAAAACCCCACTTTTGAGTAAAATTTGAGCTTTATTTAGCTATTTATATCTATTTCATTATATTTTATATTTTAAAACTCGACCACGGTTTATCTGAAATCAAGTGTACACATAGATACCGGCGATCCTTTGTCACTGCTTGTTTAATATCAAAGCATTTTTAATGCAGATATGACCTGGATGTGGTGAATTCTGACTTTCTGGATCTCCTGGAGCGTTTCGTGCCATCAGATCAGGAGAGGAAACAGATCCGGAGCTTTGAGAGGGAGGGCCGACCGCTGCTGGAGCTTTCCGAGGAGGATCGGTTCATTGTGGCCTTCAGCAGGATCCCGCGACTGCCTCAGAGGATCAGTGCCATCAGCTTCATGAGCAGCTTCCAAGAGACGGTCCATAACCTAAACCCTGTGAGCTTCATGAAGTATCAAGAAAATTCACATTATTCTTGGATTAAAAAAAATGATTATTTAAAGGCTCTAGCTAGGTTTCTTTTTTTATGGTAGTTTAAGTTTAATTGAGTTTAGATTAAGTTGTCTCTTATTTACATTTAGGTTTAGTTTGGTTGAAATTGTTATTTAGTTTTAGTTAAGTTAATGGTTAAAAAATGTAGGATTGGTTTGGTTACGATTCATTTTATTTTAGCTTTTAGTTAAAATTTATGTTTGGTAAAAGTTTTAATCTAGCTTTTGTTGAGTTTAAAATGTAATATAGTTGAAGCTAAGCTTCTGATTGACATTTAGGTTAGTTTGGTAAAAGTAATTGGTTTAAGTAAAAGTTTGATTTGGGTTTAGTTAAGTTTAAAGTTAAAATTTAGGTTTGGTTAAAACTATAATTTATAGTATAAAATTTAATTTAGTTAAATGTATGGTCGATAAAGAATTCAGGTTTAGTTGAGTTTCCTTTAGTTAAATTTATGGTTAATTTGGTTAAAGTTATAAATGGTTTATAAATGGTTTTTAAAAGTTTTAAAAACGTTTGAGTCTGTTTATTTTTCAATTAAAGTTTATAATTTAGTTTTAGTTGTTTTTATTTTAATTTTAGCTAAGTTAATAGTTAAAATTCAGGTTTATTTTGTTTTAAGTTATTGGTTAAGGAAAAATTTTGGTTTACTTTTAGGGTCAAAATTGTGGTTTAGTTAGGTTTTATAAATTATGATTTACAGTATACAATTTAATTTAGTTAAATGTTTAAATATTTAGCTTATTTTAATTTAATTAAATTTAGGTTAGTTATGATGAATTTAGTTTTAGTCAAGGTTACATAAATTTAGGTTTAGTTTGGTTCAAATTATAGTTCAGGTTTCGTTACGATTTCATTTAGTTTAATTAATGGGTAATTTGGTTAAAGTTATGAATCAGGTTTGAAGTCTAAAGTTCTATTAAAGTTTATAATTTAGGTTTATGTAATTATGGTTAAAGTAGGGATGCACCGATTTGCACCTTTTTTTAAGACTGAGTACAAGTACCAATATTTTGTTTACCAATATTGGTTCCAATACTTTTTTTTTGGTATGTGGCAGTTTTCCAAGTACAGTAATGAAAATAATTATCTCTTGCCATTTCTCTCGGTTGTTTCCTGAACATTCTCCATTCTCATTTTTGTGTTTTAGATCATTTATCATACTAGTCATATTACAAGTACTGATTTTTGTACCACCCCTTGATATTTTCTGAACATGTCTGGCATCCTGTGGGTTGTCATCATTAATTCTGAAATATCTGAGCCTGGCTTTCTATTGATGAAGACAGAGTCTCTGTGCAACGATAGTTTTGTCGATGACGTTGCAGGGTCTTTGGTATCACTACAAGTACATGAGCTCTGTATCGGGCCCGATATCACTATCGGGATGTCCCTAGTTTAAAGTTTTAATTAGGTTTTTTAAATTAGTTTTCAGACAGTTTTACTGTTATTCCCTCTTGTTTTGCAGCAATTGAATGCTCTCATCGCCGCCTCAATCTCCATTAAATCCTCCATCAAACTCAAGAAGATCCTTGAGGTGAAGAAAACACCCACAGAGAATCTCTGCACACCCTTCCTTTGCTGAAAATCTCTCTCTTGCAGATCATTCTAGCATTTGGCAACTACATGAATAGCGGGAAACGTGGAGCTGCGTATGGATTCAGACTCCAGAGCCTCGACCTGGTCAGAATGAAAACAAATGCATCAAATGTTTTATTAGCCTTAAGTCCATATTATATCCATATAATATACATTTCACTAGTTACCTGTTTTCATTAGCTGAAGTTGTGCAATTATGAAAAACATTACCAGTTTGACATCCATTTACAACTTTAAAATGATCAGAAAATTGCTAGGATAAAAGCACAAAAATGTCGAAATCACGAGTATCTTCTAAGAGAAAAGGAGAGGAGACGATAATAATTGTATCTCAGATCAAATCGAGTTCTTTTGTGTCATTGTGGAGTAATTTTGTTTATCAGCTCCTGGACCTTAAATCGACGGATCGCAAACAAACGCTGCTGAACTTCATGGTCAGCATCATCCAGGAGAAATATCCTGAACTAAGCAGCTTCCACATGGAGCTTCACAGCCTGGAGAAAGCTGCGGTCGGTCAGTCCAAACACACCCACGATTCCATTTCAGCTATTTACAGCGTGCTGTGGTGATTTCAAAAACTGATTTGTATTAAAGACACATTGGACTCTATTGTCAATATAGATTTCAGAAGCCCATTTCCACCAGATTTTGAGGTACAAAAGTCTAAATTTAGAGATAAAAAAAGACAAAATTTTGTAGATTATGACTTGCTGGCCTTGCAGATGCCTTATATACCACTGACACAGCAACGTCTGCCAGAATAATGCAATTTAAGGAAATCTTTCAAATACGCACATCAGTGCATCATCCCAATTAAGTGATTTTAAATATAATATGTCAACGATATATCGTGAAAGGCCGTGAATTTCAACTTTTATCTAAAATTTTTTACCCTTTATCTCAACATTTAATCACAAAATTTCAAACCAAAGTCGAACTTTTGTATCTTAAAATTTGGAATTTTTAGCATAAAATTTTTACTTTTGTATATTACAGGTTTAGGGTTTTTAAATCACCTCTAAATTTTGACTTTTTAACTCAAAATTCAACTTTTGTATCTTACATTTTATCTCAAAATGCGCTTTTTGTATCTCAAAATTAAAAATTTGGACGTCATCTCAACAGTTCGACTTTTTATACTCAAAAGGTTGACTGTTAAAGCCATTATTATGGCTTTAATAATGGCTTGTTATATTATCATTATTCCAATGAAAAAAAAGGTGCCTGGGCACAAAAAGGTTGAAGAACATTATTATTTAATGGTGTATTCCTCCCATACAACAAGTCTACGTGTGTATGTTTAAAGAAATGATATATGTGTAAGCATGATGTTGATATAAGAGTAAACCCCCCTGTGTTTCATCAGTGTCTCTGGACAGTCTCCTGGTAGACGTGCACTCTCTGCAGAAGGGCATGAAGGTAGTGCTCGAGGAGCTGGAGCAGCAGAAGGACAGCAGCGTCCTCACACACTTTATCTCCAGCAACACAGGCCTGTTGGACGCACTGCTTAAAGATAGCACCACGGCTCAGGTGATCATAGAAGAATGGCACTGTTGAAAGATTAATATGATGCTTGCAGAATCCAAGAAAACAAACTCTGCTGTTGCATTGTGTTTGAATGGGTGTAGGAGGTCTATAACGCAGTAGTGGAATATTTCGGAGAGAACCCCAAATCTACTCCCCCATCTGCCTTTTTCCCAATCTTCACCCGCTTCATCAAAGCTTACAAGGTGATAAAATCGAGTACAGCTTAAAATATTGTAGACATCATGCTACACTTTTGCTCTTTTTATACTATAGAAATAAAGATATAAAAGTAAAGAGTAAAGAATTGAACACAGCTTTTAATGCAAAAATACAAATAGCTCTGTCCTCGTGTTTACAGCTGGCGGAACAGGAGAACGAGCAGCGGATCAAGGGCTTTTCTCCAGATGTCCACATCACTGACCCTCCAGAGCAGAGGGTAAAGGTAAAACATGTCTCCTACAGTCGCAAGTTGAAAATGTTGACAAGTCAGTGGATGCACTTTTCAAACCCATGATTCAATGGGGAAGAAATTGATCGCGTGATAATTGAAACTATTCAAATTCACGCTAGTCAACAGCCAAACTCAATTAAGGCAGAGGCTATATGTGAGCAACACTGAATTTTTTCACTATGACTTTCATTTTATGCTGTTTTGACGTCCCATTGTATTGAAGGATGTGAATAATGATAAAAACGGTCCATAAGAAGTCGTCTCAGAGAGTGAACAGGAAACGTGCATCCCTGTGTTGTCAGGTGGTGGTGCCACTGGGCCTCCCTCAGTTGGATCTGATCTCGGAGCTGAAGCGGAGACAAATGAGTCCGCTGATGCGAGAGGGCACAAATGGAGCCATCGAGGACATCATCACAGGTCAGAGGTCACACAACATTCAGTTAATCAATATAAGGGATCATTAAGGGGGGTTTATAAAGGGAAATGAAATATTTAGACTGTAGACATAAAGCGGTTTCATGTTTTAATGGGAGCTTGTCACCACCTACTGGAGAAACAAAGCCATTACAACCGCTTTAATTTGTTAACCCATAGTTTGCTGTGCACATTACCTTCACAGTCAATTGGCCTAAGCCCAAATTTGAATATGCTAACATTGACCCTCCTCAGTCCCTTCTCGCCGCACATTAACCTCAGATTGTGTCCTTTTTTTTTACATTTATTTTTATGGCTGTAGCCTTGTTTTATGAACGGAGAGCATTGTAGAAAGTGACAAGAAGTGAGGTGTGAGGGTGGGATGGGATAGACGACCGTGCCCTGCACAACCTCACATATGTGTCCTGTGCTTTAGCCACTAGTACATCGTTTAAATTTAACCACAATTTCTGTCTTAATCTAAACGGTTTTCTCAGTATTTCTGTGGTCAGCACATGGAATTAGCAGACTGAGTGGCAAAAAGTCTATTTGTGAACTACTCAATCATTTGAGTTTGACCTGAGTAAACTAAAAACAGGGGGAGATCTCAACTTCAAAGATCTTCAGCGACACCATTTCAAAGAAATACCTGGAATCCAGGAGATAAAGCCAGGATGTGTGGTTGAAATTGACTATCACCAAATTGAAAATGAAATGTTAACTTTTTCATGCTTTGTGCAATTTACTTAAAACAGCAATCCTAGTTTATAACTTGAGCCAAGCGTGTTTAAAACAGGATGATGAGTGTTTCACAGTGGTTGAATTTAGAGTTGTTCCGATTCCGATACCAGTATCTAAAATGCTGCCGAAAAATCTGGCATCGGTATCGGCGAGTATTTGAGTCCACGTACCGATCCGATACCCTTTTCATAAACATAACCTAGTTATGCCCGCTAGCTTTGCTTATCGCTGCAAAGCGGAAATCAATTCTTCTTCGCTGGTGCTGCTCGGAATGTAAACACCCTTCTTGAGGCCGTCAAGAAACGATTCGCAACCATTGAGGAAGAGCCCTTGTATGCAGTTGCCACTCTCTTGTATGCACATTTCAAAGATAGGTGTGTCTATTCAATTTTTTTTTCATGTCCATATTGATTATTGTCATTGCCATATTGAGTATATCTGAAGCACAGCATAAAATAATTTATTTTAAATTATAAAATGCATAAAATGTCAATTAATACAGGGCTAGTAGTATCTACAGCTGTATATACAGATACACATCCAGGTATCGGATTGGTACTCGGTATCGGCCGATACCCTGACCCGAAGTATCGGGATCGGTATCGGGAGGGGAAAAATGGTATCGGAACATCTCTAGTTGAAATAGCTTTATACAGTATTTACAATTAAATGTTATTTGGCCTATTGTTTTGTAGCGTTCAGGGGAGTTAGCTACTGTTAGCAATCTTTTGAGGCACTAAAATGCTTTTTTTACATTACTGTCCCTCATACAACCAGAATGTCCACAGATGTTTTTGTCAATTTAATGACCCCAAAAAGAGCTGAAGATATTTCTCTGAACCCATCGGAAGAGGACGATTGATCATGTGATGATCAGGCTATATTCACAATGGAGGTTTTCTGTTTTGTTTTGTTTGTTTTTGTTTGACGCAAATTTGAACCATAGACTGTAAAAAATATACATGATGTGACGCTCTCTACTGCCAATGGGCTAAAAACGAGGCAACCGTTAAGCTCTCACGGAAGCCACCATTGAGCGGGCACATGCACACACGTGACTTCCTGTTAAGGATGGAACCATCATGGTTTCAGAGTTCTGGCTCACACACACAGTCTGTTAAATACAACTTATTTGGTCATTTTAAACAAGAATTTGAGAATGACTTCTCTCAATTAGAAAGATGGCAGTGTAAATTATCTTTCTCACGCCGTGATGACCGCAGTAAGTCAGCTCTGATCTGTGTAGGTGTCAATCACATGATACCGCCTAGTTTTTTAGGGGAAAATTTAACCATTGTGAACCACACAAAAATAAACTTGAGCGGAGATAAAAACTATTGCAGTTTGTTCCCTGTATAGATAACTTTTGAAAATCATTAAAACCGTTTCTGAGGAAATCACTTTTAAAGTTTAGTTTTTTTTCCATAGACTTGTATTGGGCCAGGGCCATGGGGGCGCTTTCCAGTGTGGCTTCACTTGGCTCGGTTGAAAATAATGTGTGGTTCGAGAAAATTTTATTATTATCATCAAATATCATTAATGAATAAGATTCTAATGAAGGAGACCAAGACAAACGTAATATTATCCGAATATTGGTGGAAGCAATGATGGAAACACACGCCTTCAATACTTATTTTCTTATGCTCCTGAACTCCTTTCTGTATCACAACAGCCTTCTTTTAAATGTCAGAAACCACATCTGACTGGGGTTTGATGAGGAAACGGTCCTGACTTGGCCGTTCAGGCACAAGTTGCTTTTGAAAAAAAAAAATATATACCGGTATATACAAATAAATAAAAAAATCTGCTCTATCTGGGGTTTGTACCATGAACGTAGATGAACAAACTCAGAGTTACAGGATTAGTTTTGGGTTGACAAATCCAAACCGATGCAATGAGGCATTATTGGTACCATGATGAAGCTCATCAACTTTCTTTGTTAACCCAGGCTTTGATCCTTAAGCATGATTACTTGAGGGGCGCGCGTGCACATAAAAGAGTGACGTGCCACCGAACAACCAATTGCGTTCGACATGGAGAGAGGGAGGTCCTTATATTTCTCCGCTGAGGAGCAAACTATTATAATGCAGAAATACAATGAATTTAAGCACGTTTTACAAGCGCGCAGTAATACCGTGTCTGCTGCCAAAGCGAGAGAAGACTTTTGGAGAAAGATTGCGGATAGCGTTTATGCGTAAATTAAATACATATTTTATACATCAAGGTCTAATTATGTATATGTAACATTAGTTTATGTATTTGCACGCCCGTAAAAATTATGCTAACACTTTACAGTAACAGTGTAATTGTTAAAAGCATTCGACCGGACGAATGCAGAATGATCACTAAAGTTGTCGTGTTACTAACTACTTTTCATTTACTGGATTTCAATATGCTTTCACTGCTGAACTACTGTTAACAGTTAAAATAATTTTTATTTATTTTTAAAATCTGTCTTTCATACAAGTAACTATCAGGGAAGGCAATGGGATCTTGTCTGTCCCTAAAAACTCTTTCTCTGCGAAGCGCTCTTCGAACAATTTGCGCGGAAATGTCCACGGGATTTCTCAGAAAAGGACAAGCCATTGCAACAGACACTAGAAATTAGTTGCGTCACTTAAATGTTCACTACTGATTGGTCAAATTCCGTTTTGAGATCTCGAATCCAGAACTTAACCTGCCCCGGAGCAGGTTAGCCGTGCAGCGCAAGTTACCATGGCAATGAACATCAACTGAAGCCGAGTTTCTTTCATGGTACCTAAAACCCAGCATTGGTGCAAACTAATCCTAAACTTACCTGGCTAGCCAGCTAACCCGGCTTCATGGTACAGGCCCCTCCTCTAGGACCACCACTGATTTAGTACCAGATACAGGTCGCATATGAAAAAAAATCGTTATTGTGTTGCATTGGGCTGCAGTGTGAACACAGCCTTAGACATAAGGATGAAAAAAGATGGAGGTCTCTGGAGATTACATTTGGTAGGAATAAATTTAGTTTTGCAAAATCTTTGGCACAGGACTTGTAAAGGAAATCAGGTTTGGGTCGGGCTAAATTCTTCGTAAACTTTTTTAATGCCCAATAACCACCGGCTTTGAGGCAGCGTATAATTGACAGGAAATTGCCCGGCTTAAGGAGTAGTGGAGGGTGCAGCAGACATGTGCATGCAGTTGCGCATGGCGATGCTGGATCAATTCCTGATAGTTATTCCCGTCCTTTTCAGCTCTCTTTTGCCTCGCTCCACTGTCCCATATCTATATATTGAATCTTAAAGAAAAGTCTCTATGCCCATGGTAAGCTGGTCACGGTCGAGTGCAGTTCTTTTTAACTTATTTGTGTAATCATCTGAATAACTGGCATTTTGTCATTTTTTTTCTTGTTTTGCCACTCAGGCTGAATGTAGGGGGCGTGGCCAAGTGACTTCCCTGCCATACCTCCTTATTTTGATGTTTTAACCTAGCGAGGCAAAGTATCACTGACTGTTAACACCCCAAAGTAACCTTTTAATAACCCTAACTGGGTTTTAATGACATGTTAATTAGGGCCATTTACGGCAGTAAGGTGTACCTTTGCCGCGCTGGTACCCTCAGCTTTGGCCTTCTCTTGAAAGTTTCACCGAGCATCTTCATCCTTGCTTCTTTAGGACTGTGTGCCTTTGTGTTTCTGTAGACTTGAGGAACCAGCCATACATCAGAGCAGATGGAGCGAGACGAAGCGCCAAGTGGAAACCGGCTCAGCAGCTTCCTGTGTCATCCGACATCTCTCTGTGAAACACTCAACAGATCCGGCCAAAAAAATACAACTTGTTTATATTCTTATTTATTATATAGAACCTCCAGCATGACCTTCTAATCAATAATAAAACATTCCATAAACTGCTCACATATCTATTAAACAAACTTTTTATAGTAAACTTCTGTATCGTCTTTTCACTGATGCCATCTACTGATTGAAAGCTAGTACTGTGACTAAATGATCCTCGCATGCACTTTCCAAACAAAGGAGCAATAGACTTTAAAAACTTTAGCAATAGACCTTTTTCCCCACACTTCCTTGTTATCTTAGTGGAAATACAGAATTTCTGTAGAACTCTCCTGTTATGTGTCCGGCATCGTTACGGGCTGCCATACCTTCATGTTCAGCTGATTTGGAAGACACATGAGGAGAGCAGGCAGATGAAAAAAGTTCAACATGAAACACATAAGAGGAGGATTGCGTCCAGGTTAATTAAGCTGGAATCATTTACTCCTGATCCTTCAAGGGAGATCATTTCCACAAACAGTGGTTATACAATTATAAACTACATCTGGTTATACGTTTTTTTTTACAGTCAAAATTTATTTAAAAAAAAATAAATTATTTTTATTTTACTATAAAAATAATAATGCTATATATATATATATTGACCATAACATGTTTCTTTTTATATTTTCACATGAATGAATATTGTTTCTTCAGCAGTAATTATTATTCAGCAAAGATTTTATAGTAGAAAAATGATCAAGTCAATCAGTTTAAGCTGTTCTTAAATAAAACCCTGATGTCTTTCAGCAAAATACATATTAGTTTGAAACATTATGAAGATCCATTATTATGAAGGTGCTGAAAGCAAGGTATTAGTGAAAATATTTAGCTTTAAAACACTTAGAATGCTAAATAGCTAACAATAACAGCTAACTCGGCATTGAGAAAGATAAACAAAGGAGTAAGAGGGGGAAGATTCCTGATAGCGCAGCCTGCTGCATGTCTCTCCCTCAGGATAAGCAGAAGAGACCATATGTATGTCAGTCAACTTCATTTAAAGAGTCTGCCCATTCCTGGTTGTAACTCCCTGTTTGTGATGTAACTTCCTGTTCTATCTCAGAACAATACAGTTCACAATAATTGATTCATCCAATCATGTAGTACAAGATTTTCCGTTTAATCACAAAACCAGCACAAGAACATTCATTATCAACAGTCTTTTGTACATACACAACCAGACATTAAAACGACTTTTCATAGAGATATATTTCTGCATTCACACAGTATAGTTATTTTATCATGACTTACGATATATACAGATTCTGGAGGTTGCATTGATGTAAAACGAGGTTTATTCTTTAATGCTTTGTAACGGATTTTAACAGTGATCGACCCGTCTACTCACGCACAGCCATGTTAAAAACTCATCTTGTAAATACAGAAATCCATCTATCGTATACTTTGAAGAAAACGTACAGTACAGAGAGAGGATTCTGCATGCAGACGTCACATGCACTTCTCTTCTGCTAGAAAACAAATGTTTACAAAAACAGCCTAAATGAGCAAACCCATGATCTTTATAAACAAAGTTTTCTCATATAGTTACACTTTCAGGATGTTTTTAAGACAGTATATGGTGGCGATGTTCGATTTTACAGGTTTTTTTTTTTTTTATAATTACAGTGAAATCATGTCAAAACGAAACTCATGAGGTATGTGTTGCATGGACCTTCTCTTCACACACAAACTCTTAATAATTGATGATTCATCACAATGGAATGTGTCCCAGTCACACAAAGTGCTTCATGCGTACAGTACAATGTGCAGTCTAATATTAAAAACAATATTAGGAGTTTGAAAATTAAGAAGTGCACTGAAAACCACTCACTTCAATCCACCCAAGGCTTTCGCTCATTCTCTGAACACAACTGGATTCACATAGAATTATTCAGTGACATTTTGAAGCAAAGATGATCTGATTTCTCTACTGTGGGACACAATAATCTTGTGATCTTTACGAAACAAATGAAGCTAAATATTAAAAATAATGCATTTTTGGGGTGCAGCATCCCTTTAAATGCACTTGGTAAATAGATAAAAAGTGATTGTAGTTTTCGAGCAACAGAACAGTAGCATTCTTCATCAGACACAAGCCACATCTCATCTTCTTACGTATAAAAATACAAAGGCCAATTTCATTGAGAATCTCTTGCTTAGCATACCTGATCATTTCATTTTTACTAATATTCCTGTGAATTTTTGCTGAGTTTAGTGTTGAATTAACCCAATATATTAAACAAAGTACGATTTTCAGTGAAGCTATAATCTAAAAATGACTTAAGTTTGTTTTAAGCCAATAATGTTTTTGTTTTGCTTATTTTTAGCTGTTTTAGTGCTTAACAAAAGAAACTAACAATGCTAACATTTCAAGGATATCATCCAGTCTATACATTTCATCACCTATAGTTTTCTGTCTAAATGTTACCTATATTATACATATAATAAATGCATAAAAATTTAAGTAATGCATAACAATATAATATTTTATCCATTGTGACAATATAATTACCCAAATGAAAAACGCTTGGTCACATTTTGGTTCTTCTGAAACACAATATGCATATTTAGCGTAAACATACAGAGCTTTGCCAGAATAAAGCGTTATTACTTAGACATTTATCTAATTTTTAAGTTTTGGAGTGAAATTTCAATGGCTACTATTGAAATAATAAATCATGTTTTCATTCGTCACATGATCTAATTCATATGACAGTGTAACTAGCATTAGTGTAAACTAGTATGTACTGATATAAATGTAACATTTATTACTTAAATTCATATTTTTAAGACTCCAGCATAATGCAAATATAACTCTTATTATTGTCCATTTACATAAGACCATGTTACTATAGATTTGTTAAAATTTGATGTGTGCATAAAATATAGTAATATTAGTTTGCTTCAAAATAATGCGATGTAGGGAAACTTGTGGTAATGTACTGTAAATGGAACAGATTGTTTTTAATGCATGTAAAATAATGTACCATTGGCGAAAACAGTAATATAATGTAAACTGAACAGATTTATGTTCCTATCTGATAGTTGATTTAAAATAGTACTATAAAAAGAAACATATATTATATGTTAATGTATCTAAATTTACATTAAAATACTTTTGAAAACATAAATCTGCTAGGTTACAGTATTTCACTGTATGTTTTCATTAATAGTTTGCCATTACAGCATCTATCGATGTTGCTTTAAGAGAAGTTCCTCCCTCACATCTATGTTTACAGGTCATGAGTGTTGATTGAATGCGATTTTAATTAAAAATAGGCTTTTTTTGAGTAAAAGAATGACCTTTTCCATACAAATAGACCAAAGTGAGCAACAGATTAAAATAAAACAATGTCATGACCTCTTCAAAAATGAATATTATTGTTGAAAACATATAACTTGCTAGTTTACATTAGAATAAAGTTCTCTTAATGGAAACGTGGGTTAAAATACTATCGTATATAGTATAATATAATAATGTTAATAACATTAAAAATAAACAGATTACTGATGACATAGAGTAACATATAATAAATGGGACAGATTTATATCACTGTATGCTAGTTTACATCAAATATAATACTATTACAGAAAACATACAGTAAAATATTGCAAATGGAACAGAATTATATCAAATCAGCGTATCTGTATGTTAGCTTACGGTTTAACAAAGAACTACAATTGTAAACATACAGTAAGATACATATTTACCGGTATTTTACTTCAAATATATTGTACTAAACTTGTGTAAATACGGTATTCATTTAATTCCGTTATTTGTAACTTAATATTCACAGATGACAACGCCCATTATATGCATTTATTTCAGAATGTTAACAATGTTCTTTCTGTGAACAGATTCAGAAGATTTTTAATATAACCAGTAAATATTTGATAACGTGAAGTGGTACCTTGTTTAAGTGCTGAGATGCTGTGCTTGTTTCAGGTCGAGTTAAATGTGTATCTATGTTTGTGCCTGTTTCTTCGGATCGTCAAGGCCCAGGAAGCTTCACCTTGGACAGGATCACAGCTTAAGGTAAAGAGGGGCATCTAGGACACTTCTCAGGGCACAAGCTGGGCTTAACATTCCAGAGCAGAACATGGCAATATTGGGAAAGACGGCAGAAGGAATGGAAGATTTGGCTAATAATTAATAAAATATACATCAAGTAATGAGTGCCAACATCTTGTATTCTTTAGTACACTCCATGATGTTCTCTCCAGGTAAATAAGGCATTTAAATGAACTGAATTAAAGCACAGACACTTATAGGCTTGGGTTTAGAAGAGGAAAGTCAGGAAAGGACAAACTGGGAGTAAAATACAAGCCGGTTAGGATGGGAGTTTGAATGAAACAAGAGAAAAGAAAGAAGCAAATCAATTTCTACCACTATCTTTCTAAAATGTCAAGTATAAACATTGAGCAATACATCATTTAGGTTCTGGACACAAGGAGGCAGATTTCCCACAAGAACAACATGAAAGTCGGTCTTCCAAAATGAATGAAGACAATTCAATGGACGTAATGTCAGTGTATGGGTCTGATGGTGAACACAGGAAACTAAAACAAAATAAAATCTGAAATTAACGCAATGAAAATTTTATAACTATTACCTAAACATATAGTGTCGAAGACGATTTCTACATGATTACGAATACATATTATTAGCACTTAATAATAGTAGTAATAATACACCACTGAGTTTGTTAAGAGATAGGCACAAGTGATGGTGTAAATAAAAACCTGCATGGTTAGTTTTAACTAGTAGTGTTCCAATATCCATATTTGTGTTGAACCATTCAATGGTTCAAGATAACGGTTTAATATGCATATGTGGAATGCATTCTTATAACTGTGTGAGGGAAATGTTTAAATCATTGTTTTTAGTTTTATTGTTACGTTAGCTTGTTGGGCTAAAGGTACCAAGTGGCAACTTCCTGCTTTCCCTCTTGAAGCCTAATAGGTTTTAGAAGTGAGCAGGTTCTCATTCACACCAACGTTAAATTGCCAACTTTGGAGCTGAACAACTCATATTTCCACCCCTCGCTCCGCTAGTTTTGTTCATTTAGATCTCTAGCTTTGACCTTCATGAACAATCTGAGAGGGAGATTGTTAAAACATGTGTTTGTTTGAGATTTATTGCGCCTTAAAGTTATGCATAATTTAAGGGTGAAGTTTCTCGAGGGGCAGATGATTGACAGTTCTTTCAACCTATCTCGTCACACATCATCCTCTGTTGTCGTTCATTCCAGCTAATTTCATCTGATGAATTTGGCTACGCCTCGTGTTTTTGAAATGTTACTGTTGGTTATTTCTTTTGCGTGTATGTGGTTTTTACGCCCACGTCACATGTCTGTCGATCTTTTGGCCATTTTTGCTAACTGGGAAGTTTAACGAAGGTGCTGGCTGGAGACGCCCACCTCATTTGACCTCAATTGACCGATTTGTTACGTCACTGACACTTCAGCCAAGTTTTATAGAGTCAATGAAATATACAAAGATCTAATACGTCACCTTGTGACCCAGAATGAAGTTTGATCTTTTTTCTGGACGTATATGAAGCGCCCTCTGGGGCTGTGACGTTCTCTCTCTTGGTCAGAAACTTTTCATTCAGGTAGCACAGCGATCTGCGCTAGTGTCTAAGGGGAATATAATGTCTTTGTTTATCTGTTTACATTGAAATAAATTATCGCAATTGCTGTGTCCTTACACCATGGCTCAAGAGTCGTTGTAGTAGTCACAACTATTGAGTTTTATTATTTGCTTACAAACGTTGACATGCACTTATCAGAGAAAACGCCTCAGTGTGAGCAAATATGACGAGCTCCCTTATGTAAACGTCAAATTGAGTGTATGTGGAGGCGACGTGATCCTTCAAATCGGTACTTTAGGAAAAATTCGGATTTGCTTTCGAATACGACACTGAACAACAAAAGAAAAGACTACAAGAATTGTTCCAACCAGAATGAAAGGAAACACTTACAAGAGATGCCACAATACTCCCTCCTCGATTCAATACGTACTTGTATTATGCATTATGCTGGCGTCCTGTTTGTATAAATATTAGTTTACGTATGTGAAAAGGCAAATGTCAGTGAAAGAATGTCAGCACACAAATATCCAATCAACGAACTGCTCCTTTATGTAAATATCCAATCAGTGAGCGCTAATATTAGAGGAGGGTGGGACTTCTCGAGTTTCACTCAGCCAGTTAACTTTTTAACTGAATGTTTTTCAGACATTTTGTTTTGCTGACAAATACGACAAAAATGGAAAAAGAATGGTAAACAAAATGTCTCCGTTTGCCAGCAATGTTTTGTCAGATGTAATTATGCAAAAAGGTAACATATGAAACACTCTTCTGCGCCCTCTTCAGATAGCTGTCCTGGTTTCAGGACCACTAGGTGTCCGTAACTTGTCTGCTTTAAATCCCTCTCTTGCTGCGCTCATTCGCTTGCTGCTGACATTTTTGTAGATGTGCCTTGATATTTGATTTAGCAAAATAAAGGGAATACTATGAACGCCCATTATTTATCTGTTCATGACAATTTGTTAAACCATCAGAACCTAGCAAAACCGCGGTAAAAAATGTACCGAACATGAGCTTTGTGTGCATTTTGTATTTGTAGTCATTATCACCCCGTTTTTATATAAAATTTGGATGAAGATAGAGATATTACTGGAAGCTAGAGGAGCAATCAACCAACTTCTGATCAACTAGTCTCCATTTTCTTATAGTGCATTAGTCAAGGTAAGAATGTTCGAGAAAGGCTGAGGGTGATTTTCATGTTTGTTTCTGGTTTTCCAGTGCATTATTGTGTCGTTATTTCACTGTTATTTAAGACACACTCTTCCTTCGTGCCTGCGGAGAATCTGACTGGTGAGCTAATGGTGTATAGATAAATCCTGCAGGAGCAAAACGAAACCTCTTATCTCCCTTCTTTCTGTACACTCAATTTTCCCTTCCGTCCCTTGGGTTTGGATGTAATCTTTCTTGTTCTCGTTCTTTCAAGAAGGCTTTTGGGGATCCCATAATTATGATGATGGATCGAGATCCTCTGTACAGACTGAGCTTACGACCAGAACGCTGCAGCTCAATGTACACAAAGATTTTGTTTTGTTTAAATTAACATTAAATAAGAGAAATATTGTGGTTAATAATGTTGAAAAACATTGTTGTTTTAAATGGAAGTGTCAATGTGGTTTCATTCTGAGTTTGAGCGAGGTCAACCAAGGAATGCACCAGAGGACGTAAACCCCCTCAACAGCAAACAAGGAAAGTATGTCATTTTCTTAAGAAACTTTATGACTGGTGGATTTTAAGAACTGTTCCAACATCAACAGAACATGCTTCTATAGGGAGGTTCAATAAAAAAAAACAGAACTGATTACGTGGGCTTCAAGCCCTGATAAGAGCCTGATTGTGGTCTTTGGACTTTTTCAACTCTTCAAATCATTTTTCTTTAAGAATAAATTGATGGAAGCTTCTTTAATTGTAGATGATCAAGGTTCAAATTGCACCATAGTATCTCAAATCTACATGCGCAGAGAGTGTTGGAAATAATTGGAGCAGGGTTTACTCTATTCTGATTGGTCAAATGGCTCTACTCAGCTATGATCGGTTCAAGATGGTTTGAACTTAATGAGTTTGAAGTTACAATAAAAATATCTATCCAGTGGCCATCTCCAGCTCCTCTTTTAGACAATTGAAGCAATGCCACAACGTCCCTTCATTTATCCAGTACTCCTCCAAATGCAGTGTTCCAGAGTTTCCTAAAGTACTGTACAAAGAAAAGAGGAGTACACTGGGATGGCACAAGCACACCAAACTAATTGGCATCACTGGGACCACTGAGATGCTACTCAATCATTTAAAGACATTAAGGGTAGCAAAAACAATACGAGTACTAAACAGTTATTCCTGGGGGGGGGGGGGCCGGTTTTTATCTGATCAAATTGCATTCAACAGTAATAGTCAGGAAATCAGCACAGTGTTTCTCACAGATTTTTTTCAACCCATGCATTCCCATACTTGAGTATCATTAACTGTTCTGCCATGAATGTCAACACTAGACTGGAACCAATCCATGAACACTCAGAGACTCTTTAAGGACCTGGGATGTCATCATAATACTCTATTAGATACTCTAGATTGTGCTCTTGTTTTTCTGGAAGTAGCAAGGAGTAAAAGCCCATGAAATGTGTGCAGACTGAGCCCCATCACCCACAGTAAAAGCACAGCATGAGACGTCCAGTAGCAGCTCAGATAGCTGTAGAGGGGTGTGTGAGGAGGTACAGTATAGAGAAGTCAGCAGCGTTTAGAAGTGGAATACCTGCTGCTGGCCCGGCGGGAGTTTATTAAAATCCTCAGCTTGTTTCCGGTTGCTGCTCTGCTGAAGGTGACGCAGTCGAGATGCGGCAGAGGCCGACGCCAGCTTCACAGAGCCCAGAGGAGGAGTGCCTGGAGGCTAGAGTAAAAGAAGACAGAGATGAATGAACATCTGGAGCTGGAAAAATTACATTTATCCTTATTTCTAAAGGACAAGCAAGACTTTGAAAAGGATAAAGGCTGTGTAAATGTACCATTTAAAATCTAAATAAATAATTTGAAATGAAGCCAACAAAAAAACAATATTGATAGACGTTTCAAACTATTAAAAATATTGTTTATAATAAACGTTGATCAATAAAGATAGTGATAAAAGAGAAAATATATAATCACACAATAAACATTTCAGTGTTTTAGCATTAAAATTCTTTAGTATAAAGGTTCTCTTCCCGTTCTCATGCTTCTGACACAACCTTGCAGTACTTTTAAAGTTAAAAAAATGTAATAATCCGGATGCTTTAAAACTGATATGTGGTTATAGTGAGCATCAAATATTTTGTGTTATGTTAAATCCTGATGTGGTAACAGATGGCAAAGCCATTCGTTAACTTGCCTCTAAAAAAAAACTAGCAGTAAGTGTTGGCAAAAGATTTATTTTTACAAAACCCGGGTTCAAAATGGACATTTTCCCTTAGATTGTAAAGCAATATGGTGAAACCGCCTACTGCCATTGGGCTAATATGAGGCAACTTCCAAGATTAACTGGTTAGGTTATAACTGAATAATCTAAATTCCCCTTAGGTGTGAATGTGTGAGTGAATGTTGCCCTGCGATGGACTGGCGACCTGTCCAGGGTGTACCCCCGCCTCTCACCCAATGTGCACCGGCAGACCCCTGTGACCCCAAAAATGGGAATAAAAGAGTTGGAAAATGAATGGATGAATAAATGCCTAAAACATTTGTACAGCACTGTCTTTTATGGGAAAACAAGATTCTAGAAATCGCTGTAAAGTCAATTTGAATTAATATAGCCAATAAATAGTGCACCAATAAATAAATAAACAGCTTGATGCATCTTCTCATTTTGTTACCGATACTGTGTACAAGAATGATGTTACTATAGAAAAACAACAGCGAGAACACAGCACTGAATGAAAGAAGTCTGCACAGAGCAAGCAGCAAGAGAGTTGACTAGCACCAATATGAGAGAAACAAGCTGATCTCGGCACTCTTTCACCCTTCTACACTCGTCCTCATCGTGAGACATCATAACACACACTAGAAAACGCAAGCTGGTGGTGCAATCAAAACCAACATCTCCAAAGCTGATGTGGTAGATTTAGAATTTATGTGAGAAGAGAGAGCTTTGTTGGTTACAATTACTGCATGTCCACCTGCCATGACATAATACAGATATACATATTTCTCTGCAAGTGTTTTAGCGTTCATTCTGCTACTGCATGTACCCGTGTCTACAGAAATTCAGTAGAAGATGCTGATGGTATAATTTCAGTCAGTGTTCAGTCACTTGTAATGATTTCCCTGCACATGGTTACAAACAGTAAGTTTTAATCTTGAATACGCTGTACTAATGACAGAAGAGCACTTGAGTTCATTTAGAAAACACTCGCTGGCATGTTTCTCTGTTTGTTTCTGGCTCTAAAAGGATTCACTTTAAAGGCTTTAAACTTGTTAAAATTGATTCGCTAGAGCAATGACACCATTACTGTCACTGTGTACAAGATCCTCAGCTTGATGAGAGAAACGGCGATGACCTTCCCTGATACTCAGACCTTCAGAGAGATAAAGATACTTTATTCTTTGTATTAATGATTGCTAATTGTTAACATGATTTTAATTTACTTTAGTTACTTTCAACTAATACTGTTTTTTGTGACATATTCCAGTCACTTTTCATTAAATACCAAGTACAAACCTGAAGGGAAACCAGTTCGAAAAAGCCAAAACATTGGCATTTTGTAAATAAATTCTGGTAGGGCTGGACGATATAGCAAAAATTTCTGTCACAAAATGTTTCTTAACCTCTTAAGCCCTGAGGCCTATTTTCCGAAAATCCTATACTTTTACTTTTTAAGGCATTTCTCAGCTTTTACAAGGCCTAAACTGCAAATCTTTGTATCAAAATGAAGATAGGTTCTTGGGGAGTGGTGTGGAGGAGTTAATTTGACAGTCAAGAACACTGGGTAAGAGTAATTGATGTTGGAATGGCCAAAAAATGAACTCCGACTAAAAAAAACCCACATGTTTCCTCCAATATCTCCTTATTTTACTTATAACGAAGCAAATAAACACAATCAATTGTAACAACTACATGTCAAGGACATCTGTAGCAAGATTGGTGTTCATACTACAAGAAACTAATATTCTGTAAAGGTTTTGATTGAATAAAGTTCAGGCGTAATCCATGTTGGCACAGTTTGGCACAATTTGGCACAATAACTGAAATATGGAAAAAATCTTGTCCAAAGCTTCAGCTACGTTCATAGTCTTCTTTTCTTGCTTACGGGACATGATTTCAGCAAAAAAAACTCCTAAAGAAACGCTGTAAAAGGGGGGTGGAAGCTCATTTACCCCATCTTGCTGCGCTTTTGGGAACCTTTCATTCACAAACGCTTTCGACGTCGAGCTTCTGCGTGTCCCTACCCCCGACCATCTGTCCAATCCGGGAGCTCTATATATCGCTGGAAAGCTCTGATTCTGAGGAAGCCAATGAGATCAACCATTTTGAGACTGACGGGATCGCCGACGAATCACACGACGCGCAGCGTGGAGAGACCACCTCTTACGCACGGGGAGTCATTCCATATTTGGTGACGTCATGAGGCCACGGAGCAACAGAAAAAATACAAAATGGAGTTTTCGCGAAGCTATCAACTGGACATAACAACAAATGGACTTTTATCGCTATGGAAATAACTTTTTGTTGAAAAAACGGCAAAGGTAAGACAAGATTTACATGCTTGCTTGGTTTTTGCTGGCGTTTTTTCGTGGAACTTTCGCTCCCTGCTCTGAAATACTTCATTCAATGTAAATGAGTTGCATATCGCTGGATTCAGCTGGTTGTTAGCTTTCATTTATGCCTGGTTTTGGTGTTTCCGTTTATATTGTGGATACATATCGCACATAAACAAAAACGTGGTCATGAATTATACTCCGGACATGTTGTTGTTTATTTGCATGGCGTTCGAGCTGTGGTTCACGAATATGAAATTGAATTAGATTCCTTTTTAGAGGAGTTTCCGCTGAACACAACAGTATTTAATATGTGTGGGTTATTCTCAGGGTTAGTGAGCTATGAGTGAAAATGTAACGCACAAGGGGGCAAGTCCCCGGTACCGGGGACTCTCGGGCTTAAGAGGTTAATTTCGGTCGATACAAAATAATTCCGATATCAATATGGACAATATCACAATGGATGTGTGTACCTGTGTCTGCAGACTGAATTTGCATACACCTCCAGAGTACTTTAAAAAAAAAAAAAAACACTACAAAAAATTTTGTTAACTTGTATTTCTATTTGGCATTTACACACAAGAAATGTGAAATATACCATTAAATAAAATCCAAATAAATCGTGGAGATGACTGAGATCATTTTCCATACCATCCACCAAAAAAAATGGCTTCATGTCCTTAGCTGAGAAGTTTGTGACAGCCCTAGTGTCTACCCCTAGTAGACCAGGGGTATCAAACTAAATATTGGAAATGGATTTAAAACTGGGCGGCACATTGGCGTAGTGGGTAGCACCGTTGCCTTTTAGTTAAAAGACTGTCGGTTTCAAGTTTGCAAGTTCTCCCTGTGCTTACGTGGGTTTCCTCTGGGCACTCAGGTTTCCCCAACAACCCCAAAAACCTGCGGTTAGGTTAATTTAATAATCAAAACTTGGTGTGAATGTGTGTTGCACGGCGATGGACTAACGACCTATCCAGGGGTACCCCTGCCTCTCACCCAATGAGCACCAGCAGATCCCTGTGACCCCAAAAGGGAATAAATGGGAAAGAAAATGGATGGATGGCTTTAAGACTCATTTCACCTTTATTGAAAAAATATATATAGCAATAAATATTGTTTTGAATTATTGTCCAGCCCTAGATCGTAGTGTTTATTGCTGGAGAAGCCGCTTCTTTCTCATTGAATTCCAAACAAACACATGCGCACTTACCAAATAAGATTTGCATTTTCCACTCAAAATCTTATTTATGTTATTTAAAGATTTTCTTGTTAATAACATGTTGTTCATATTGGTCTAACTGTATGGGAAATTTGATTCCATGACTTAAAAAGTTTATGTAAAATCACATTCAAATAATTTTCATTTATTTTCTCCCCCAGGCTTATTCCGTAAAGGGATTTTTATTTTGAAAACTTTGTAATTGCTCCCCAGTTAGTCATTCATTGCTTACTGATTTGCAAGAGGCAGAAAGAGTAGACATTAGATGTTTTTTCAGCTAAATAAAGCCTTGACAATCTAACCGTAATCGGGCGATAAAGTTCATGAGTTAATAAAAAACATTCAACCAGTTTGTTTATTTCAAAGAAGAAATAATCGATTCCCCAGAATGAATACAACCCTCATAAATGTTATGGTACACAATACCTTTCTATTTTGAAATCAGGGCTAGAAATATTTCTATTTCCCATTCTTAAAGAGGCTGGGCACCCCCATTATTAAACGGTAGGGGAAACTCTGACATTTATCTCCTCATATTTCACATTGGCGCATTAGATAGATAAACCAAAAGAAAGATAAGCAGTAAAGCTAGCTTTGAAGAGAGGATAAGTTGACAGTGTTTAGGTCTGAGAGCAGCAGTGATTGGTCAAGTCTCACTGGCACTGTACCTCTCTCCACACAGAGCTTCTGATCCACTGGCCCGGCTCACCAGCAACACTGAGCACAGGCACCACCCTCTCAAACGCCTGCCGCATCAGTGTTATAGTGTTGTAGTGCAGTCATGAATAAGACAAAACAATGTTGTTTATAATAAAGGAGGAGTCTTCTGTTTAGACACAACTCTACAGCTTTATAAATAGCTCCTACAGTAAGATCCACACACCAAACTGTTCTTCAAGCTTCAGACAGAAGACAATCAGCTCTTACCTCTAGCTCAGCCACAATCTTCTCCTCTTCCTCCTCCTCACTTTTCCTCATTCCAGAAGCAGAGATGACTGGCGGTGTGGATGAAGGTCGCGGTCCATCTGAGCTTGATGGGCGTCTCAGTTTTACCGGAGTAGTCTGGGATTGACTCTGTGCTTCAGCTTCTGCTCTGTTCTCAAACTTCTCCAGCTTCTACGTGCATAAAAATTGATTGACAAATGACAATTTATTCACCAGGAATTATTGATATTAATATTTGAAATATCCAGAAACATTTTTTTTTTGTATCTTTGTTAAAGAAAAGACTGCGGTTATGTAATATTCAGGCATCTGCATACTCATACTTGAGCCATCTTAACATAGAAAACCACATTTTTCCAATTACTCACACTCTTGACACTCTTGCTGATGGTGACCACCTCCCCGCTGCTGTTTGTTGTGAGCCCATGGCCTGATGGGAAACTTCTTCGCGGTGGAGGAGGGGGTGGAGACTTTGATGGCTTCTCTGTACGATAGCGGGCTACACTCAACTCACCTGATTAAACGATAAAGGTGATTGTAAAATAAAATTCCATTCAT